>CAIGRT010144622.1:0-14502 GCA_903798405.1 Fraxinus platypoda | reverse complement strand
TCTTAAAGTTTAAAACTAATTACTGTAGAAATTTTATTTTATGTGTACATGAAATAATTTGAACGATTAATGTTTCAAGATATTAAATTTTGAAGTCATGTACATTAATGTTTCATCTTTAATATATGTATGTATGTGCATTTTTGTGTGGGTACACGTAGTATAGAAAAATATAATACAAGTACAAAATACTCTATAAATTAATAATTATTCATTTTCGATAAATTAATAAATCCTCTAAAATAAAAAAATTTCCTAGTCTCAACGTTATTATTTTATAAAGGTTTTACTGTAGAGGAACATGGCCGGTAAAAATGATCGAAGTAGCGCAGATTTGAATGTGACCATTTATTGGTGAAATGTATGATCTTATCTTTGAAATTTTGAACTTCGGTTATTAATGGCTTATGACTAGTTCGTTGAATAGGAAGTTCTTGTGTATATTGTTTATTTTATTCACTTCATTGATTTGTAGATCTGGTCGAGTTTTACTTGAATGTTTCTAAAATTGAATGAATTGCACTCTGAGGTTGAGTTTTAACTTGTTCAAGAGCCTTCAACAAATTATACCTCGTTCAACACTCTTGCAAGGGAAGTTAGATTATCAACTAAACTTTTTTTAGTATTGCAATACAATGATCAGCTAAGTCTAGTAATGCAAATGGCAGGCATCATGGAGAGATCAATGATTTAAAAAGTTTGTCCACACCTTGTCGTCAAACCATACTTTATGCTCTTTAGAACACTGGTTGAGACTATATTTGAAGAAATTTTCCCTCGAAATATTTTCAAGTAATTAAAGTTATTTGGATGAGTGAATCCTCTTTGTACCCACGACCTGGTTAAATCAATCCACTTTGTTTAACAGCGCTATCATTATGAATTGACCTACACTTTTGACACGGTGTATATTTGGTACATAGGATTGAAGTGTATTAGATAAGATCATAAAAGGAAAATAATCTTAAACTATTTTATCGTGTAGTATTGTTTAATGTACGTGTAATAAGCGTTGAGGTATTTGCCAACAAGCTTGAAAATTGCTATTCTCGTCCTACCTGATAACAATTAACAAGCTGTTTATGGCACCAATATCGAAAGATTAAGCCCCTGTTGGCCTGTTTAGTAGAGATTTTTTAAAACTCATTTTCTATCAAACTCATTTTCAATTACTCAATAACCCATAAATTTTCCCCATTTTTTAACCACACATTCTCCAAAAAATTACTTTTCACAAAATCCATTCTCAAAAATCTACATAAAACCGACGTTAGTTATTTTGGGGTACAGGGCATCTCAAAATCCTAAAACGCCTTAATTTGCTGGACCAACTCGTTTAATCATGGAAGAAAGCGGTTCGTGCAGTAACATTGACGACGATTTAAACAAGTTTTCACCAACTTTTGATTCATTCCACACGAAGTAAAATCCAGAATGCAATCTAAAAACTAGTTGTAATAACAGAGATTGTTCAATAATAATATAAGTATCCGAAAGTATTATGTCAACTCAAGCCCGCCATCACCACTTTAAAATTTGAAAAAGAAAAAAAAAATCAAAGCAAATTTTTTTTTGTTTTCACTCAGTTTATCAACCCAGAAACAATGCACATAAAGCCTGCAAATGCACCTTGGAGAGAGACACGAAACCATTATTGTTCTACGATTTTGTCCTTCAAATATTTCAGGATAGCTTTGGTTCCTCGGTCCAAAATAGCCCTTCGGATACTGAAAAAGCCAGAGACATTATTTTAATTAAGTGCATTTCTATTGACCTGCATCTTTATTATCAACTCGCATAAACAGGAATAAAACTACTTGTATACTATTTGTGTACATTAAGTTTGACATTTCAAGATGTGTCAAAATCTGTGCAATTGATTGTTTAAAATATTGTTAAAATCAATACATAAAAAGCTGCCACTTCACAACAATGTAAAACTTAATGTACATGTAACAAAACTGCATAAACAATTGCGTTTCAACAGAAACTAACATCATAGCGTTTCATCTTCTGTAGCTTGTCAGGCAAGAATTTTCAATTAGATTCATCAAATTATTCTAAAACATTTATTTATGTTGGCTTGTTAATTAATTGTCAATCATATGTGCAAAAATAAATAATAATAATAATAATAAAATAAAGTCACATTTTATAATTTTGAATTTATAACAATAATTATAATGGTATTTTAAACTAAAGTAATCTCATCTATATCAAAAGTACCACAGTAAACCTCAAGGAGATTTCTGAAATTTTTGAAAATGGAGGGGAAGTCTCTGCAAGTTTCATAAACCTCCCTTTAGGTTTATGTAATTTGCTCTAAGAACCAACTATATTTAACTCATAATTACGTTATTCAGAAGTAACTCGTATGCTCTGAACATGGAAAATGCATTTTTCATTCTCAGATTCCCGCTGTTTGATAGGGTGTAGGGGGGGCAGAGGAGAGATGAATGAGCATCGTAGTGGCTTATGCTGTGTAAATAAAAAAGTGGACAGATATAGACATAGGGCCAAGGTAGACAACGAAAAATGAGAATCCGGAAGAAAGCCATTCATTTCAGAACAATGAATGACTTGGATGTTCTTAGTCTGGAGCATTTCACAAGTTGCAATACAAAAATGTAAAATCCATCTGTCAGGTGTCTTTGGTTTCATTATTCATTGATTGATTCACACTCCATATGTTCACTTGCTGTTGATTTACTAGCTGAAGAGGTCAATGCTAAATTTGTCCGATGGACTCTTGAGATAATTTAGATTTTCATGTCGTCTCCTATTCATATCAGAGAATAACCTAGCCGAAAGTAATGTAGGCAAGCGAGTGTAAAATTAGAAGGCAGACATTTCTCACGATGATTTGGTAGTATAAAACCTTGATCTGACTTCTAAGCATTTAGCATTACCATAAAATGACTAGAACGATTTTTGAAGTGTGAAACATGGGAGATTTCCTGCACACATGCAGGATAGTCATATGCTGGTATCAGAACTTGCTGTACTTTGTTTACACATTAAAATTGGAAATTGTTAATTCGCCAAAGATTTTGATGCCTCTACTAGATATGGTTAATTCGCATGGGGGTGTAGGGGATAGACACGGCACAACTAGGTTCGATTGACTTACTAGACCTATTCTTAATATTTGAGCTAAAAATCATTTATCTAATCACAAACTCCAAACAAGAGTAAATTTAAAAGAGTAAATTTAAAAGATGAACTGTACCTTCTCAATGGGTTCCCATCAAGTTTTAGTACTTGCAGGTTGGCTTCAAGCAAACCCTGTAGAACCAGATATTCAAAAAAGCAATTAGCAAAGCAGAAGTACGGGAAACAAATTTCCCCTCTTAATATGCATGGTAAGTACGAGAAAGCATCTATCGCTAATGACTAAACAATTTTCAATTGATTAGCAGATTCTTTTCCTCTTCCCCTATCCCTTTATTCCCCTTTTTCAGTACAACAAGGCAAAGCAAAAATGAAGGAACCCAGTGCCTTTGATTACATCATTTAGTTCATCCATTGTGCATTAATTATAAGAATTTATCCATTCATCCCAATCGACATAATATTAAGATAGAATCAATTTCCCAGTTCTTTAAGCAGAAAAGGAAGAGTATAAATTATTAATCATTTCTATACTGGGAATAGAATTAGCGCACTTTCAGATGAAGCCAACAACTCGCGCAATTGACAAAAACCCAAACAAATAAATGGTAAGACCAAAAGGTTACCAGTTCTGGTGGAACTGAAGACATGTTGTTATCTGACAGATCAAGCTCCGTAAGAGAAGTCAAATTTTTAACACTCTGCAGGCAAATGCTATAATGTATAAATATAAATTTTAATAGGACAGATAAGAGTACAAATGTGAGGATTGAAACAATTAAATTCAAAATCACAAAAAGTATGAAAGTAAAAGGAAGAGCTTGAGAGCGTATAACAAATATGATTGGGAGAGAGTGCAATATTAATGGTGATACAAAAGGATTCAGATTGTTTTCCACAGCTCAAATGGTAAGCTCCATGCATTCCATAGACTCAGATGGGTTCAAGCCTGGGACTAATCTTTATATATTTTTTAACGCATTCATCCATTTCTTAATGCAGAATACTTCAACACCCCCATGCCCATTAAAAAGGAAATAATAGGGCATCTTAAGAAGCAAAATAGCCATTGAGATAAATCCTAGCCTCATGTGTCCGTTGCTGACTTCCCCTATTTCCCAACAAGTATTCTTTTCTTTTCCTTTCGTTAGAATAGATAATTGAAAATTTTCTTCTTTTATCATCCATAACCACCTTCAATGGGTGGCCTATTAGTGTAATTAAAAGATTGGGAAGTTGAAGACAAACACGGTCTTATACAAGTATTATACAAAGTTAATATGCCCAATGCTGGGGTGGCTGGGTGGGTGTAACTAAGTGGCAAAAAACTGGAAATAGAAATTCTGAGTCAAATCTTATCACCACTAAAAATTAGATGTCTTCTACAGGAGGTGTCAGTAAAATCTAATTTGAATTTATGTCTCCCTTTTTAAGTCTGAGAGAGAGAGAGATGTTACCTCTGGAATTGATTGAAGAGAATTTTGGCCTAAATCTAGAACCTTTAGCTGCTGTAAAGTCAATATATCTGAAGGGACAACTGATATTTGCATCCTCCTGCCCAATCAAACAGGAAATGAATGACGAGCAATATAATAAGGTCAGCAAAGGTCAGCAAATACGCAAATTTGAAATAATTGATTCCTATTAACAGACCTCAGGTAGAGCTCCTGCAACTCTGGTAAGCTAGAAAATGTTGGGTTTTCTGGTAAAGAACCTGCTGCACCACTGAGATCTAAAATCTGAAGCTTGGAAACAGCTCGAAAACCATCAGAGGGGATCTATGAGAAAGCAAACAGAGGTCAGAAAGGAATTGATATAATGCGGAAAAGTAGATGCAGCATTATATAACACTATAAAAGGTTATATGTGGACTTGATGCTAACAAAACTTGGAGCTTAGTTTTCTTATCCGGCCTTTGAGGAAACAAACCCATTAAAATTAGCCAAAATGATTGCCCCAAGAAAGACTTCTTCGCTTCTCAAGTGTGTTTACCTATCTATGTAACTTGTTTATATTGTCTCTAATCTTAAATTATGTAGTGAATGACGGTTCATTCCACAAGACAATATTCAGAATGATTATCAAGAACAATTGTGTGCCTACTAATGTACATCTCATACATTAGCAGCTGAAGGTTAGTTTCACGAGACAAGTCTAGAATTAAATCATATTCACCTTTCTCAGTGGATTTCCATCCAGCTTTAAGCACGAAAGTTTAGGAAGAGACATCAAAATTGCACCAGGCCACTCTTTTATCTTGTTCTTGGATAATATCAAAGCCTGCAGATTGAATGTGTCAAGTAAAAATCTTTAAAAATTTTAATGCACACGGCTTCTCAGTTCATAAACATTTCTAATGAAATTGTAAGGGTCAAATTAAGATGACTTCTCAAGCCATAATTTAGTTGACATTTAAAGTTGCTGCACATAAACTCTCCAAGTGAAATTAATCTCAACCCTGAACGAGATAAAAAGGTATATTATCGAATTGATAAAAGAAATAGCCACATTTCTGGCTATATTATGCAAATAGCTTCTGCAAAGGAACATTAAGAAGGATAAATTAACTTGATTTTCAAAATCAAGAATCAGATTCACCAACACATTAAGCTGGGCCACCAGAAAGGTTGATACCTCAAATAAATATGTTTTCATGTTATGATTTTCAAGGATACATTTACATTAAAACTATAAATAGTATATTATTAATTGCCAGACCAGATGATATCACAGGGATGCCTTTCAAAATTTTAGCATCCATCTTCTTCTCATTTTCTTTAATCCTAACCAACATCTTCAGTTTAACAGAGAGGTTGCAATCCAGAAAATGTTTACCTCAAGGGAGACACGAGAACTAAGTTCATTCGGCAGCTCTTCAATAGAATTTTCCGAAAGATTGACTCTTGTGATGTCACTTGACTTCCATACATCTGATGGGACAGCACCCAGACCTAGCCTAGCTAAAGAAAGTTCCTGAAAGGTAACAACACTGAGGACGCCACAGCAAATATATGACAAAACCTTAAGCAGAAATAAAAAAAGACTGCAGAGAGAAGGATGCCTTCATTAACTTTGCCATTACAATGCATGCTTGGTTGAAGACTACATAGCCTTTGTATTAATGACTTAATTTTCATTCAGAGTTATGAGACAGACATGGAAAATCTATTATGGAGGGAAATTACCTTTGAAGTGAGGGATAATCGAGCTGCCATGGCAACAACATCCTCTTTAAAAGTTGTGGTTGCTGAAGACTCTGCACGAAAAATTCATAAACGTAAACGCCGAGACAAATTTAAGAATACCAACTGAAGTAGGTCAACTTGAAATCTAGAAAGCTAGAGGTAGCAACTTTGAGTTGCAAAAATTAAGCTAAGAATCACATCTTCTTGATACCTGTAACTTATCAACTGCTGCCTAAGCAAATACTAAGAACCAACATACCTTCATCAGTTGGAAGTCTACTTTGAAGGTACTTTAATAGAGCAGGTGTAGGTCCGGATACCAAGGAGCTGAGCAAGGATAAATTATTTAATCAACTCCTGGACAAACAGAAGCATTGCATTGCTAAAGCAGTAAAATAAGATAATTGATTCAAACCTCCGCAATGTCCGCAACGGATTGCCAACGAGTAAAAGTTTCCGCAATGTGGTCATCAAGCCTACATATTGACGTTGTTGCCCACATTTAACTCATTTATACATTATAGTATTGTCAATATGGTGGAACCAACGGATATGATACGTGTTTTTAATATAAGAAACGTAACATAATAATGAAGCTATAATATATACTTGAACCAAACAAAATGAACCTTCTCCTAATCAAAAGATTGATACAAAAGGCAGTACTAGCTGTTTCTATAGAACAATGAATATGATCTTTTAAATAATTATATTAATTCTAGTAGTGCACACTTTTTTCTCGAGCAAAGACAAATGCAGCAGTCAAATTATTGTGAATGACTACGTTCTTGGTGAATCGAACCAGGATACTTTAGAACGGTGTGTAACTTAATTCTAATATTTATTAGGGAATTTCTACAGAATAAAGATTTCAACAAAGAAACATCTTTTCATGCTCATCATAAAGTGCATTTAACTAAACCCAATACTGCTTATTTAGAAATAAGATGCTAACCTTACCAATCTGAGGAGGTAAACTAGATAATGAATTATTAGACAGGTCAAGAACTGAAAGACGCAAATTGCATGCCTCCACTGGATACTCCTTCAACTACATGCACAGTAAAAAATGTCAAAAGTAAAAGATCAATTAGTAATGAGCGGTCATAAAACAAGTCAAAAATTAAAACTTTACAGATGCTAGAAAGAGTCTCCTCTTCTCAAACTCTTAGAAAATTTTAATCGTAGGGAAATTGTAGCAAATTCAGACATGATGTTAAACAAGCCACCTGGTTTGAGTGCAGATCAAATGTTCCCAACTGCGTTAGTGATCCAATTTCCACCGGTAATGAGGACAGCATATTATTTCTGAAATTGGCCCAAAACCCAAGAAACAAGAAGGCCAATATCAGAAGTGTAAATGTGGAATAGCACAAGTTAATAAATAAGAAAACTGAATATTGTCACAAAGAAAGAGAACGTACCCTATATAAAACTCCAGAAGGGATGAGCAACCCTTTATCGACAATGGAATTGATGAAATTTCTACAGCATACATGCAAATTGCATATTAAATGAGGCAGACATTTTATGAACTACAGAGAGAAGTCCTAAGCACCACATATTTCTAACATTAACATGCAGAAAATTATCTAGCATAGTCCAACAGAAAACTTGCTCCACTCACTGTTTTGGTGAAGATCGAGGCGTATCAAACGTGAAAGGCATCCAATACTGTCTGGAATGCTGCTTAGCAAGTTTTTGGCTGTAAAATGGTTAAATAAGAAACTCTATAGAAATTGAACGAGCCGCCCAAAACTCAATAACAGATAAAAGGAAGAATGGGTTTTTACATGCATTGAGTTCTGTAAGCACAGTGCACGATGCAATGAAATTATCAGGTAGCATTGTTAGCTTGTTTCCCTGGCAAAAAGATGCATAACATACTTAAAGTCCAAGACAGTGAATAGTGAGGACCAAAGAATGCTTGGTTAGATTATAAATTAATCAGGTGTTAATAGATAAAGCTTCTAATACCTCTACATCCAACTTTAAAAATTTTGAACAGTTTGCTAGATCTTCTGGCAAGCTGGAAATGTTATTTTTAGATGCCTGAGAAGATAACCAAAAACCATTCAAGGTAAGAGCAAGATGTTCAAATATGTGGTATCCAAAGAAAAGCACAAGTTAACTTCTTTGATGTGTAAAGGATAGAAATGCCAACAACACACACCTATGCAGCTGTACTACCTTCAGATCGCATTCATTAAGAGCAAAGCATCTATATTAGGTATGCTCTAAATTTAGACTACAATTAAACATCTTGATCTCATGAATTGAATCAAGCTACTGGGACATTATCCTTAACATAGATTCATCATCTTCATTATTTTTGTTCTTGCTGTAGTTATTGTTGAAGATGAGATATCTCCAATATATATAAACTGGGGTAAGGCCTTCATTGTGAACCTTTTAACAAATCATCCTTCCAGCATGTGATGCTATGGGTTTATGAAGTTACTAGTGAACTAGTCCATTTTTATAGCTTTTTTTTCCCTATAAAATCTAGTCAAATTTATTGCTAAAGAGATTATAATCGTAAGACTCTCACAAATATAAGTTTATTAGTTCAAAGGCAAATGTGGATATCAAATTAGTAGGACACTTTTCCAGGGACAGGCACCTGTATCTGAAGGGCATGAAGAAAGACACTCGTAAATAAGTTTGAGTCGTGCAAGTGCAGGTACTAGTTTAACACTGTGAAACACGATAAACGTTCTCTAGACAAAGCTTGCCACTAACATCGTAGAAATAAATATCTCATTGTTTCAACTTACAGACAAGTAAGTACATTGTGTTTGTCGCACAGATATATATGTTGTTATAACAATGCCGCTACATAATTCAAGGATACATGATTAGACAAAAGCAGGACAAAACTACTACAACTTGACAATACTTAACCATCAAAAGCATAATTAACCATCAAAAGCATAAGCCACAGAGATACATGATAAAACACAATTCAAACTAACAAATGTAACAAATATCCTTATAATCGATTACCTTAAGTTCTGACAACTCTGTGCATTTTCCAAGAGAGACAGGGAGATAGCTTAGGCGGTTATTTGAACAATCACACCTGTAGTGAGACACAAACAAATGAAAACCTTCTGCAGAACAGGAAAATCTAAGGCACGTGTTCATTGATAGATATATATGTGATAAAAAAACCATTCCTTAAAATGCTAATATAATTATGATCATTTAAGGCGATAGAAGCTGCATTTTCCTCACAAATAATAATATAGATATTGCGGAATGCACGTACTTGACCAGAGAAGCAACTGATCCGATTTCTTCAGGGATTTCCATGATTGAATTAAATGACACGTCTAATGATTTGAGCATGTGAAGCCTGCCAAACGAGACATAAAACAGTCTTCAAGTATCAGTTCCAGAAAAAAGAAAATATGGGTTCAAAAAGTCTCATAGTTAAATAGTTCCAAAAAAACATACTCTCCAATAGCTGCTGGGAGATGCGAAAGCTTATTATGGCTAACATTTAATACAGTTAACAAAGGCAAGTTTCTAAGATCTTCCCTCAGCACTTCAATATCATTATGAGCTAGGATCAGTTTTTGCAGCTCAACAGCCTGTAGACATGCAACAGAATACATAAATTCGGAAAACCAATCAACTATAAGGCTAAATCGAAAAATAAGAAATTATACCTCCCACCAATTTTCATCCTCGGCAACCGCATCCAAACTTTTGTACACCTCATTGGGCACTTCCCTGTACGATAATTATCGATATTCCCGTGAATGAAAGTAAAATTCTTTGAATTTTGATTGAAATACAACGAGAAGGGGAAAAATGGATGCCCGATCAGAAAATAATAATGTGAGGGACTGACCTGAGAGAGCGATTGGAGAGATTAAGAGAACCAGAAGCTCGTGCAGCTTTTAGGGCTCGATCCATGTTCTTCTGTGTGCATTCAGGAGGAAGGAGACGGATTAATCAACTAACAGATCTTCGTTCCATCTGATTCTGGGACGAACATTTGGCCCCAGTTTGACAACCATTGTTTTCACATTGTATTTCCCTTTTTCATTTTGATAGCACATTCTATTAATAAAATAATATTACACATAAATCCAAAAATTTTCTTTATTTTTTAACCACACAATCTTCCATCAATCACTATTTCAAAAATCATTTTTCCTTCAAAATGAGTGTCAAACAGGGGCTTGATGTGTTTCTACTTTTAGACGGATCAGATTTCAGTGTCAACTTTTAAACTGAAAGCGCGTTTAATCTATGAATCGCGTTTTTCTAACTTTTTCGACCTTTTTTAACCAATTTTTTTTAGCTTTGTATCTTACATAATAATGATAGGGAAAAAGGAACTAAGGAGATATTTGACAAATCCTTTGATTCAAAATTTATTAGTTTTGATAAAAGTTAATGAAATTTGCGTTTAAAAATTTGATAAAAATTATAATCCCATAAAATTTGTATTTGAAAAATTAATCGTTAATTTTGACTTCAACTTTTAAAATTTTCCAAACAAACCCTAATTAAGCTCAACATTGAGCTTAAATTTAGTGAAAGTCCAATTTTAGCTTATGCTTTTATCCTCTATTTATAATAATAAGAATTTAAAAAGTACACGGAAAATTGAAAAATAATCACTCTTCCAAACTCCTCGATTTTCAATAGATTCCTATTAGAGCACATATTGGAGTAATGACGATACTACATATACATAAAAGTTAACACAATGGTTTACACTCATGTGAATTGACATATTTTAGCACATTGATCTTGACAACACATTTTTCAATCAACTGTCGAATTTTTGACATAATATGGTGTCAATTAAAGTGTACACTTTGTGTGTAAAAGTTTCTCAATCCTTAGAGTAAAATTAGGGCAGATGATTATGATGCGATACTCAATCCTTGTGTGGAAGTCATTTTTGGAAAATCAATTTATTTCAGATTCAATTTTAACTACATATTCTCTAACAAAATCATTTTCATTTTTTTCATAATTTTTTCTTACTTTTTAACCACACATTCTTTAAAAAAAAAAAAACTTTTTGGAAAATACACGAGCAATTATTTTTTCCATAAACTATAAAAATTCATAAAGAAAGGTAAATAAACAAATTAAGTTTAAAACTAGGGCCTTCCATTTATTTATTTTTTTGGACTAAAGTCATATTAGCAAAAAAGTAACTCTTAATTTACATAATTTGGAAAGTCAGACCCTTTTTCATTTTATTTATGAGCATATTAATATCTGGATAAAACTACTTGTACACCTAAATGTGTACACTTTTATTGACACCTCCTATGTGTCAACAATTTAATCATTAATTGAAAAATGTATTATTAAAATTAATGTATCGAAATCTGTCAACTCACAGGGATATAAACCAAAGTGTAAACCATTGTGTACTAGCATGACCCTTGATATATACTACACCTTCACCTTGAGTGGAGCCAAGTCGATGCCATGTAGCATAGCATCTCCATGTCACAACAATCTTTTGCATTGGTCAAAAGTAAATGGAAAAGTTTTGACATATTTATATACGAGTCCTAAAATAGATCTCTGGATCATTAGCGATAACCTAAGGGCATTATTCACGGCTATGGACCCATTTTGATTGGTTCGATCGAAACTTGTTGTCATGCCTCCAATGGGGAAGTCGTATACACAATCAATCGACGCGATCAATAGAAGATCTTGGACCTAGAGCTTGTTTGAGCCCAATTTTTAGAGAAGAATGCATTTTGTAATAATAGATTAATTGAGAATATGCTGTTAAAAAATTAGGAAAATTTTTGAATTTGTATACAATATTATTTTATTGAAAAATGTGTAGTTAAAAAGCAGAGAGAATATATTTTGAAAATAATGGGAATCAAACAAGACCCCAGAATAGAAATTGAGATTTTACTATCGTTATCAGCAAATCAACATTGAGCGACACTTTCAATCCGGACTTAGAAAAGGCATAAAAACATTTCTGCACGACATCAATGTACATCATCTTATTGATGATGATTCATCAGTCCATGACATGGATAATCTCCAATTTGAAACATGTGTGATGTAGATTTTTGAATAATAGGTTTTGTGAAAAGTGAAACTTTTGAAGAATTTAAAAAGTACGGAAGAAAATATAAATCCACATGCAAAACTATTTTAATGAGAAAATTTGTGTATAAAAATAAATTTGAAAAAATTAGTTTTAAGAATCTGTAACTAACACGGTCTTACTATAACTAAACCTAATTTGATTTTTTATTTTTTGAAAATCACCTCTCTCCCACCCTCTTTTCAACCATACATTCTTAAAAAAAAAAAAAAATTATTTTTTTACTTCTTTTATAACTTCTATTATTTTTAACCACAAGTCACAACATANTATCATACGTTGTTCGAAATCGGCAAAACCTCCGGACGGCGTTATTTTCTTGGCAAAACCTCTGGACGGGGAGATGGTGATGGCTTCAATCGCGACTGGATATGGTAGGTCGAGCGACGACGTTTCACGGCTTTTGAGTGGCCGGAGATGGTGAATTGTGACTGGGGGCTTCAACTTGCCGATTTCAAGGTTCGGAGGTGTGGTTAGGGTTTCGAATTTGGGGGATGGCTCCGGGTTTGTGGCGAGAGGGCAGCGATTTTTCAGTTTTCAGATGTTTTGTTTTGTTTTTTTTTTTAATTCCACGTCACCCTGTTTTTAAGTCGGTTTGCATGGGCCTGGACGAGTAGCGCGATCGTATCAATTAGGCTACAACTATCTCTGTCGGGGTCAAGGTGATGTTTACCATTCAATTTCCTGGTTTAGACCCTGAACCAAGTCCACAATATTCACAGCAACAACTTCCAGACCCGTCATCATAAAAGCATGACGACCAAAACTGGTGGCCCTATTGAAACTGCGGTACCACGTGCTGCCATTTCACAATTGTGAGATGGGAGGAGGGTACATGATTTGGTTTCTCGGCATTTTCAGAGTCCTTCGAGACATTATGAGCAGAGCAAAGACTGAACTAATAACAAGAATAACGAATATCGACTGCACAATAATTTTTGAAGCCATTATTTTTTCAAGATTGTATGATTTGGAGTTTGGACACACGAGTAAAACAATACGAGTTTTATTCATAATACAAGGCCAACATTGTTAGTTAAGGAGTGAATTATAATTCCAACAGAATTTGCCAAAAATGCAATTGAGACTATGTCAGCTTCATGTGGGATTTTCACACTGACACATATGGCATGGTGAGTAAACTGGAAAATCAACCAAGTCTACGTACACGTCATCATAGCAGAAATAAAGCTAATAAAACATCCATGATAATATAGGAAAATCCAATTAGTGCTTGCATTTAACAGTTGATTTTGTTAGGAAATTGAAAGCATTAAGCATGGATTAAGAGTGATGTTTTTACATTTAGACAAGTCTGCATACAGATTTATTCACTGCCATCAGCACTCGATCCTGCATTCCTCATCGCTTCAGCCATCATTTTTTCTCTATTCTGTGTTTGTCTTTCAACAGCCACCATATAAAACCCTAAAAAAGCAAATGACATGGGGAGACAATGAAAATAAGAACCACAGCAAAGAAGAAATTATACATCATCCAACTAGAAACTGCGAGGTACTCGTACTCTGTTATTATTCCAAAATATTGCAGGTAAAAATAATACCAGAGCTATAATTTACTGCATGCCTTCATTGATCATGCAGAAGTAAATACACGGTTTTCTGGATGTCTAAAAAGTTATCACAATGAAAGATTTAACACGAATTCACCACATGAATAGTTCAATCTATTGGTAGACAACAAAATTCATGTAACATAAACAAAGCCAAGACATTGAACATTCTTTTAGGAATGGAACAACAAATATCAGTCAGTACTCGAATGTGGATTCAGTTATGTTAATGAAACCACAATAAGGATGACCATCAGTAAACATGATAGTGTCAAGCAAATTATTATTGGGTTGCATACCAATTGCACTTCCAATAGCAGTGAGCCAAAGTATCCTCGAGGACCATTTATCACCAATTACTCCTCTGTTTCCCAATCCCATATTTCACTGCCAAAACAAGAATCTCATTATTTCAGTGAAAAAACAGTTTGCACTGTTTAGCCAGATTGAATATCAGTCCCGCGATGACAGGGGAGGGCTGCATTGTATACATAAGTGTAAGGAAGTGATTCCTTGAA
>CAIGRT010144614.1:0-25008 GCA_903798405.1 Fraxinus platypoda | reverse complement strand
CTACCTGCACAACCAATAAAAATCACATAAAACCCCCTAACAACACCAAAACACCACCACAATAACACCACCAACACCACAACCTCACCCAAAGAGTAAGAGAGGCGGAGTTCACCGATCGCAGCATCGCCGTCGTCGTTCAAGTCGCGACGCTGCCATTGGCAGGCAGTGCTACGGAAAGGGAAGAGAGAGAGGCGGAGAGAGGTGGGTGGAAGTCGGACGAGAAAGAAAGATTGGCGGGGGAAGTGAGGCGAGAAAGAGAGAGAGAGTGGTGAGGGAGTTGAGAGTGAATAATTAGGGTTAGGGTTTTGATATATTACATGAGTTTTGAATAAATAAACATTGGACCTGATTTTTAAAAAAACTATCTTTAAACCCCTGATTTTTTATAATTTCCCCAAATCCAGACATTTCATCCCCTCTCTCTCGTCTGCGGCTCTTTCACTGTCTCTATCCACTCTGTCTGCTCGCCTTTCGTACCAGCACTCAGGGCACCATCGGCACCAATTTTGCCATCTTTGGCCACTTGACTCACTTCTCCTCCTCCTTCGCCTACTCCAAGTGCACGGGTGACATTTTCTAACTCTCTCCCCTCGACAAGAAATTCAAAATTTTCTTTTAATCTGCCCTTGTTTTGGAATATTTTCAAAATTCATTTCTTGCTTAAAACCCACATTTCCTTGGGCCCTCAAATTTGCAGCAAAAACTTTCTTGATCATGTGACTTTTCTATTTAATATTGGAAATTTTTTTGTTTAATATTGGAGATTTTGATTATGTGAATGTTGAATCTTAGTAATCGATTTTTGAAATCTTGATTTCTGTCAATTAGTGAAACAATTAGTGTTGATGTTATGGTATTTTACCAATTAGTAAAAATTAGTAGTGATTTTCTTATCAGTTAGTATTTAATTGTCACTTGTGGTTTACTTTAGTGTGTAGTGCCAATGGAGACTCTTTAAAAGAAAACCGTTTGTAGAAAATGCTGACGAGGAGATATCGAATAAAATGAAGTTTTATGTTGCACAACTTCCCACTAATCTTGGACAAAGGAAGAAGATGATCATCCTATTAGTGTTGTCGCTATATCATTTTTAGCGTTGTCGTAATATCATTAAATCCATGATCGAAAAGTTCGACCTTGATTAAATATTGCCCGCACTGAATAAAATTCTTGGCTCCGTCCCCGATTGCAAAATAACACGTGCTTCTTGGCTCCACAAACTGGATACCACTGGCAGGTCGTTTGGATACATTAGGTTGGGACCATAATTGTTGCAATAAATGTGACCAAATAATAGTCCATTATCCAACCACATGTGTTGTCTCCAAGCTAACGACTATTTAAGGAAAATGTTTGGTAGAGAATAAAATCATTGACAAGAACCATATGTGCCATTGGTGGAGGGAGTGGGGGTCAATGGTGGTTCCATCCAGGCCTCCATTGAAATTTGAAAGCTTTTATTTTCATATGAATTTTTTATCTTTAATATAATAATATTCTGTGTTTGAAATTTTCCGTATTTAAATTAAGTTTCCGTTGACTTTGTCACTGATTTGCGCAGCTTTTTACTTAGGATTAAGATTGTTATAACGAAGATGATAAAATTTACAATGCGTATATTTGGTACAAAATATTGGACAAAATTGAATAACAGAAAATAAGAAAAAGAAGCAACAATCTTTTTATAGTGCTAATATGTCGTAATAACATGTTAGCAAGGTGGTTAAATAGTTCAAAACATTATTGTAAAAGAAAAAGAAATTAAAATCTGGTTCATTGATGACATCTAGCCATTAGAGATTAGAATGCATACTGAAAATGCATCAAGGTCGAGTGATCGCAACTCGTCCTTATTTTTAGAGGAAGACGACGTAAAGAAATAAAACTAATGTAATAAAAATCAAAGTGAATTAACTAGTTTAACCGAATATCAAGAACCAATGCAAAAGTAAACCAGATATAAAAAATCAAATATTTAGAACTCATAAAAACAATTTTAGAACGAGTAATGTTGTTTATCATTATAATGATGAAGTATCGATAATGTGGTAACTTAGATAGAATAATGAGATATGACAATTTAATTTTCACGAGAGAGAGAGAGATTGAACTGTTTATCAAATTATTCCACTTAAGTTGTCGCGTCACCGACGTTCTATCATTATAGCCCCTGTTTGGCCCCCATTATTGTTGATTTTTGGGGGGTTGAAAATTTTTAGAATAGTGATTGATGGGAGATGTGTGGTTGAAAAGTTTTAGATTTGTGTGTATTATTATTTTATTTGATAAATGTATGGTTGAGATGAAGAGAGAGAAAAAATTAATGTAATGTAATGGNTTTTAGAATAGTGATTGATGGGAGATGTGTGGTTGAAAAGTTTTAGATTTGTGTGTATTATTATTTCATTTGATGAATGTATGGTTGAGATGAAGAGAGAAAAAAAATTAATGTAATGTAATGAAAAATAATGGGGGCCAAACAGGGGCATAATGATAAATATCATTATTCTTTTAGAACTGACTAGTTAATCCCAAAACGGCATCTTTAACCCCAAAATTTTATTATTATTTGTTTATTAAGCAGCTGTCTTATAATAATGATTTTTCGGAGAATGTGCTGTTAAAAAGTATTGAAAAAATTAGGATTTAAGCGGAAATTATTTTTTTGGAAGAATGTATAATTAAAAATGAGTTTGAGAAAAAAATTGAATAATGAGACTCAAACATGGACTATATTGTCTTGCATGTTGTTCAGTCTTTACTCCAATGTTCTAAAAAGCGTAGAGTATGACTAATGGACGCGAAGTTTCAAGCTTTATGAGCTTAAGCGATGCTTAGACGTAAAAAAATGTTTTCTTATTTTTAATATTATTTTAAAATTTTAATCATTTTAAAAATTATTTAAAAATTAAATAATACATATCGAACATCTAAAATTATAAAATACTATATTTACTTAATAATTCATACAATTAGTCAATTGTGCAATTTTTAAGTTTTCGAAATGCAGAAACTAAAATATTTTTCATAATTTCAATTTTCAACTAGACAAATCTTACTTAGTGTGTGTTTGTCTCTTATTATTATAAAAGAAATAGAGTAATGAATAGGATTTTTTGGAGAATGTGTGATTGATCTTAGGGTGTGTTTGTCTCCCATTATTTGGAGAAAAATAAAATAATGAATAATATTTTTTGGAGAATGTGTGGTTGAAATTTAAAGTAACTTTATTTATTTGTGTATCGAATATTTTATTAGGTGAATGTGTAGTGGAGAATCTTATTGTAGCAAACAATGTTTTAGAATAATGAGAGACTAACGGGGCCTTAATAAATTTATAGGAACTTCATATATGCTTTTAAAGTTTGCAACAAAATAAATAGTCTCAATATTATAATTACATAATATAGATAATATCATCGCTTAAATTTTATTTAACTATTTAGATAAACTCATTTTTAAATTTTGTAAAGATAAAATCCTTTAAAAACTTGAAATTAAAGTCAAATGAGAAGTTTTTTTTAAAAATAAAAAAAATCAATAAACTAAAGTCAAATAAAAGATTTTTTTAAAAAGAAAAAAATTAATAAATATGTCTAGGGAAAACGAAAGAGATGAATGGAAAAATTCAGCCATTTAGAAATTGGAAAAAAAAGACGTCTAAGCGAGAAGCGAGACGCTTTGCTCGAACTTCGAGTCTGACGGTCTAGACGTGCATTTTAGAACATTGCTATACTCAACTCTTTCTTCTGACCCTATTTTAAAATAAAAATAAAAATCAGGTGAGTAAATTTCCTCTGTGGTCACTCAACTTTTAGTGAAATTTCTATTGGATCACTAAACTTAAAATTGTCTCATGGGTTACTAAACTTCAATTTAATTTCAATTTGGTAACTTATATTCAATTTTACTTTTAAACTTCACCACAATGTTAAGTTGACTTATTCCAAGTTTATAAAAAAATTCTTCATTGACAAATGTTATGTACCACAACCAATCTTCCACGTAAATGATGTGTGAAATGCCATTTACCACTGTTTTATTACATTACAAAAGTGTAAAAATAAAATAAAGATATCTTTTAATATTTTAACTAAAGCCTGCAATAACCTTCATTAAACTATTTCGTTTCTAAGGTGCTATATAGTGATTACATGGAATACAAGTCATAAGATGGGCACCAAATAAGCATTTTTCGTAAAAATGATAGGTGACAAAACGGGACATAGTGGAGAAATTTAAACTAAGTTGGAGTTGAGGTAGAGAAATTAAAGTTTAATAACCTAATTAAAATTTCTTTGAAAGTTTAGTGAGCACTAATAAGTATAGATATTTAATAGTTCTTTTGAACAATTATAACTAAATTTATTGAATATTTCGTTTATTAGGTGAAACTAGATGAATGAAAGTGAAATTGAAAGAAATAAAGAATCGAAAATTGACGAAAAGAGCAAGATCCAAAGTTTAGGGATTAAAGTGTAAATACTTAAAGTTGTATATTTTTAATCGGAGATCGAGATCCATTTTTGACCTAGTAAAAGTTCGAATTGGAAAAAAAGTTATTCTAGTAAAATTGTATCTTTTTAAGTTATCTTTACAACCCAATTTAAATTGTCTCAATCGGATATTGAAGAGAAAGTTATGATAAAAATATTAGAGGATGTGCAATGCTGAATTTTTCTCGAGAGGCGGCGCGCCAGCATAATGTCATAGTGCCACTCACATGGCCTAAGTGCCACCTGCTATCATCTAATGAGCGATTTTTTTGCCCGTATAAAGCCTATAAAGTCTCCAAATTCGGGAAAAACATTAGGAGAAGTATAAATAAAAGAATGGAAGCACTTTTGAGAGTTCCACACATTGAGATACACAAAATACAACTTGAGAATTAGAGAGCAAAATCAAAGGAAAAAAAATAACAAATCAAGGGTTTGGAATCAAGATTTGGAACAAAAAGAGGAATTTAGTGCAAAATTCATCCACTTCTCTACATCTCAATTCAAAATCCGATGATGTACTCCATTATTGTTATTTATTTTTCTTCATACATGATGAGTAGCTAAACTCTTTATTAAGGCGAACAATATAATCTATTTAAGATCCTTTATGTATTTTATTCAAGATTCTAGTTCATTTCATCATATATATGTGTTGATTTTTTTCATGAATTTAATGCTTTGAATTACTTGATAAATAATTTAATGATTTTGTGAATCTTTTATGAATCGAAAAGTGAGTTTTAGACTTAGACTATATGGTAAAATTCGATAATTTAGTATAAACGTAGAGATACTTATTCTAATTATTGCGATCGTTATATAAATTCTTAAACCTAATGTTGTGTTTAGCTAAAATTGATTCATACAAAGATATGAGATTGAATTAGTTAAATAGGCTCAATGAGGACTCGAGAGGGATAAATTGAATACAATAGAAATATTCAATCGAACATTACATTAGATTTACGAATCTTGAATTAAGACATAAATGTAATCGATAGATGAAATTTTTATACCCTAATATCTCATTCCATATTTGAATTTTAAATCGATCCGTGTGTGCATTTTGCTATTTTTAATTATTAAATATAGTTAGAAAAATAATCATAACAATCACAATTTTTTACTTTTTGTCAAATAAAAATTAGAAATATTAAATTAAATATTAAAGTATAGTTCTTGCGGAAATAATCATTCAGACTCAAAGGTCCACCATATTATTTGTTACAATATCGTAGACGACATAAAACGCAACAATCACAAATCAAAATTTACCTTTTGGAGAAGACACATACACACCGATACATTTCTGTTTGTTTTGTGTACTTACAGCGTAAAATGCCAAAATCAAATGTAGAACAAAGTAACTTCGTTTCCTCGCTCTTACGCCACTCGGTCCAGTCCCTTTCATCTCTCCTACTTTCTCTATCTATAACCTCTGCTCTGTCACTTAGTTGATCAGTCCCCCACAAAGCCATCAGAATAGCTTACAGACACACACTGATGCATTAAATGCGGGCGTCTTGTTTTTAATTTGACTCCCAGGTTCGCCTTTTTCCTTTTTGATTTTTGGAAACACACACAAATGCACAATGAAGCAGGCCACTGATTTTGTTAAACTGCAGCTGGGTTTTACTTGCATTTGATCATTTTTGCATTTTCTGGGTATCTTTTAATCTGTTCTTTATTTTGCTATTTGATAGCAGTGCAAGTTTTTCAAGCATTATGTAGTGCGTTATGTATAAATACGTGAATTTATGCAATATTATTGACCTTCTTTTATCTTTGTATTTGGTATGTTGGAGATTTTAACCTTTTTGAGCTCATTTCCAGATCTACTACATCTCAAATATTAGAATAGACTATAAAAATCCAGGAGTTTTTGTTTTCAAATCACGAATTAATTGAAGAACAGGAACGCAAATTTTAACGGGTTTCCGTGAAAGTCACTAATAATCGAGAGGATTCAGAATAAACTATATCTTCCAGGCGAAAAATGGAGGGGAGAATGAAGAAATACAGGCAAGTTAGCCCAGAAAGAACGAAAGTATGGATGGAAAAATCGCCCAAGTATCACTATAAACAGCAACAGCAGCATAATGGTAAAGTGCCTGTAGTTTACTATCTATGCAGGAATCGACAGCTCGAACATCCACATTTTATGGAAGTCCCTCTCTCTTCTCCTGATGGCCTCTACTTGAGAGGTACTGTACAATTTACTCCTATGCTTGTATGAAATGTAATTATTTATGCAAGTGTTTTTGGTTTATGAAACTTCTTTCTGTTCTGTAGATGTGATGGAAAGGCTTAATGTTTTGAGAGGCAAAGGCATGGCTTCGATGTATTCTTGGTCTTGCAAGAGGTGAAAATGGTTAAAATCGATTTTATATTTGGTTCTATAAGTTCGAATTGTGATTGATTGTGCTGAATTCTTTGTGGTGGTTTATGGATGCAGGAGTTATAAGAATGGGTACGTATGGCATGATCTTTGTGAAGATGATTTCATCCTTCCTGCTCATGGGAACGAGTATGTTCTCAAAGGTTCTGAGCTCTTTGACGAACCTGATTCTGGTAATTCAGTTTCTCATGCTGCCATTGTGTATATCTGCATGATTTACTGCTTTCATGCGAGAACAACTAGTTTTAATTGAACTCAATGCCAACTCGTTCTTTTATAGTGTGAAAAACGTAGGCGAAATTGTACCAGATACTGACTTAATGAGTTTCAATAAAATCTACTTTGATATGCTTCACTTGGTAACAACCTTGCAATTGTAGTCTTTATAATGAAACTGCAGAAATACTGAGGCTTGTGACTTGATACTAAGGTTGACAATTGTTCTGTGTTTCTCAAGTAGATGGGAATTCAAGAGATAAGTTGTAAAGAAATCTTAAGAAAGTGCTTATGTTTACTCTGTACTCTTAATTGTCTATTTAGGCTTCAGACTTCAGAGGAAGGGTAGCAATGTCTATGGAATTGAGAGAAAAAAAGTATATATAAAAGATGTGGCAGAAGAATTCAATTTTTGGAATGTGTTTGGTAGATATTATTTTGGAAGAATGTATTTTGGAATAGTAGATTGATGGAGAATGTGTGGTTGAAAAAGAAGGAAAAGTTATTGATGTGATGGAAAATATTATTTTATTGAAGAATGTGTGGTTAAAAATGAGTAGAAGAATTAAGGAAAAGTTATTGATGTGATGGAAAATATTATTTTATTGAAGAATGTGTGGGTGAAAATGAGTAGAAGAATGAGAATGAAAAAAATAATGTGTACCAAACAGAGCCTTGATATTATACCATCTTTTACAGAAAGAGTAAACAATGTCTAGATGGATTCGATAATGCTACTGTATCTTGCAAAATCCGAGTTCTTGAAACTGAACATTTTTGCATTTTTAGGTCGATTTAGTCCAGCTAGAAATGTTGCATTACAGAATTTAGAAGTATTACCAGAACCACCATCTTCCAGAAACCAAGATGAATCTTCATCTTCCTCCAGCTTGAATGGTAGAACTACAAAGAGTTCTCAGGATGATGAGCTGTCTCCTCCGGTTCAGCGTCCATGTTCATTGGCTGTGTCTCCAGAGTCCAGTGTTGGGAAAACTTACTCTTCGAATGCTCCTTTAAGCTTGACAGAGTACAAGGTTTGCCAGACCAATGGTCTAACTGATGCCTCCACTCAGACGGAGGAAAATGCTGGCACAGCTGTTAAAATTCGAGAGACTTGCACAAGAGGTGTTTCTACTGATGACGGATCACTAGAGCCTGAGAGAAACGAGCCTTGTCAAAACCAGGTTCCTCTAGTAAAGGAAACTTCAGAGATCTGCAGGGATTTAGTTTCGCCACCTCCGTCTACATCTAGTGCATCTTCGGCGAGTAGTCGGACTGACACCTTGGAATCTCTCATCAGAGCGGATGCCAGTAAGCTCAATAGCTTCAGAATACTTGAAGAAGAGGAATTTCGTATGCCATCAAACACAAAATTCAAGGCTTCAAATATGCTAATGCAATTGATATCTTGTGGGTCGATAGGGGTGAAGGATCCCAGTTTTGGCCTAATCCCTAACTACAAGCCTAGCTTTTCACATTCCAAATTTCCGTCTCCATTGTTCTCCACATCTGTGATTCTGGGAGATCTGGATTGTCTTTCTGAGAATCCTAGGCTGATGGGTCTGAGGTTGGAAGACAAGGAATACTTCAGTGGAAGTTTGGTCGAGACAAGTGTGCCCAAGGATGGAGTCATTACTCTAAAACGATCTTCTTCATACAATGCGGATAGGTCAGTTTGTTATCTGCTTATATGTCATTCAGTCGTTTCTACATGTGTACCATTGTATAATAGTGGTCTAGCCAGTGCATACTTTTGAAGACGTAATTTAAATAAAGAAGTTGTTCCCTCTTTAACTGCTTGAGCTTTTAGATCAGGTGATTAAGCACTTACGTTCTTCCCCTGTAAATTATTATAATGAAATAGAAGAATTATTTGGAAATGCAGATTGGACAAAAAGTTTGATTCAGTCGAAGACAAGGAAGAAGCGAGTTCCACACTTTCAAAGTGCATTCCAATGTCCATCAAGGCTTCATTGATTAAGCAGACAAGATGTGAATCAACGAGATCCCCTCTCTCTGAGGGACCTCGAATCTCATCTGATCGAGTGGATAGTTCACAAAACATTACATCTGGCACGGCTAATGGCGGAAGCAAGAGAATTGAAGAGCCTTTCTCTGAAAAAAATCAGTCGAAGAAAGTAGATTCTTTCAGAGACGAGAAGGAAAATATGATCAAAATCGAAGAAAGTTAAGTTCTTGCCAATTCACTCTTACAAAGGGGCACTCAAATATGTTGTTCAATGCTGTCCTTGTTCATATGGTCTGAAATCTTTTTCACCTTTTTCCAACAGGCTTGCTTCAGGAGTACGGATTATAATACAATCCAAAGCATCCTTTGACAGAGAGGATAACTCCAAGAAACAGTTTGAAGATTGATCCACAACAGTTTTTGATGGGAATCTAGTTGAAAAATCCTCGTCTGATCTTGTGAATTTTGTTGGGTACTCTACTGCATGTTTCTGTGAATCGGAAATGAAGTATGGAGCAAATAGCACATTTTCTGAAAAGATTTGAGTTTTGGAATGGTCCCGGAGGAATTACTTGTCGTTCTTTTGTCTGATCGTGTCATACTTGGCTGTCCTTTTGGTAATGTAGACAAGAATTAGAGATTGGGAAATACAATGATTTGGACTATGTAATTAGTGAAGTTTTAAGAATTACAGAATTGTTTTGTCCCTTCAGTTGACAGTTCTGTCCTAGAATATATGGATATTGAAAATCGGCATAGTCTGATAATATTTGGGGTTTCATCTTAAAATATTAACCTTATTAAGAGGAGTGACTCAGTCTTTTATAAGTTGATCTATGTTTTTCATCTTTATTCTATGTGAGGATTTTGTCTTTTAATATATCCCAACAAGATGGTGGCTCATTTTGAGCAAATCAATTTTAAAATTCGTTTGCTCATTTTTTTTTGAGTCTTGATAGGATCGAATTGCTCGTTGGAGATTAATGAGCTCTGATATCATGTTAAGATTTAGGGTTCTATCTTAAACAGTCAACCTTATTAAGAGGAGTAAAATAATCCTTTATAAGTTGGTCTATATTTTTCATCTTTATTTGATGTGAGATTTTTATCCTTTAACATAGTCTTCTACGTTCGACTGGAAAAATTAAGAACGGATTCAGTTATAGTCTAAAAATTGCGTATTGAAAAACCGGAATAAAACCTGGATCGATCATATATGTGGATTTTTTATTTAAATAGAAGAAATCTTCAAAAAATAAAAAAATAAAAAAATTTCAAAAGAACAAAATAAATTAATGTAGAGGACATCATCCAAGAAGCATAGGATTCTGCCAGCTTTAAGGTACTTGAACCAATTGGGAATTGATGTGATTGACTAAAAGTTTTAGAATCTTTCAAAGTCAAAGTAGACAAAACATCAAAAGATTGGATCAGAAAAGTGCAAAAGATTGAAAGAAAGTCAAAACAATTATACATTATTGTAATGCTTTACTTATTAATTTATTTAACGATTTTTTATTCTCAAAAAAATTAATTCAATTTCATTTTCATCTAATTTTTTATTTTTTTCTTTTACCATTCATCTATCTTTTCATAAATTAACATTTAGTCGAGTTATCACTTAGTCATATACATAATGTTTTATATTTACAAATTCTTCTCTTTTAATGAAGTTTTCTCGCAGAAAATAAAAAAAAATTCATACCCAATAAAAATATGCATGCATCCTAAACAATTTTTAAAGTTGCAAATTATTCCAACTTAAAATGAATAATAAATTGACTTTTAGCTACAAAATAATAACTAATAAAAAAATGATTTTAATTGATTGTTTTTAATTTTTATTCATTGAACAAATTTTGTTAAATAATATAACAATTAATTTTTTTATTTACTTTTGCAATGTTTAAAGATTGAATGAATTGTTTTTAAAAATTTTCAATATTTTATTAACTTAATAAAATTATTATTATTTTATTGATTTGATATGTTAGAGTTCAGGAAAAGAAGATAATAAATTTTATTAAAAAAACATTATTTAAAGAAAAAATATTTCATAAAAAATCAATAATTAGAAAATAATATGCAAAAACGTTATATAATGTAATATATAGTTTGTGATACTTTGAAGTATATTTTTGTCCGTTAGTTAAAAATAATGGCACATTTGTGAAGTTTCAACAAATGACTTTTTTTGTAACTATTATGCAAGGTGTAGTATATAAAATAAAATATAAATATGTAAAATAATGTGTAAAGTATAATTACACTATATTTTAGTGTGTGTGTGTTTGTCTCCCATTAATGAGAGAAAATAGAGTAATGAATAGTATTTTTTGGAGAATGTGTGGTTGAAAATTAAAGCAACTTTATTGGTTTGTGTGTAGAATATTTTATTGGGTGAATGTGTAGTGGATAATTTTACTGTAGAAAATAATTTTTTGAAATAATGGTAGACAAACATGAGCTAAGGTATATGTAGTAAATTTTTGGTACGTAGGTTCACAACCATTTTCATATAAATAATTATATTCACACCACAATTTTTGTCCCTGTTTGGTGGTCTTTAAATTTAAAAAACTTTGTTTTGAATATTATTTTTCGAAGAATGCGTGGTTAAAAAGTAAGAAAAAATTTTGAATTTACGTGTAAAATATTTTATTGTATGAATGTGATTAAAAATGAGAATCGGAATATGAGAAATAAATTAAAGTAAATTAAAGGATACCAAAGATGACTTTATTGGTTATACTACACTTTAAAAAAAAAAACAACTTATTTACTAAAATGATCCCACATAAAATGACATAAATAATCACCCAAATTTTTGCCTGTCTGACACTCTTTAATTTATTTTATGATTTGTTACAGATCATTTTCAACCACACATTCACACAATAAAGTATTATCTATATTGTAAATTACCCTTTTTGTAAGCATTATGATCATTGGATTTCGCTAGCGTCTAACCTTATTCCATCACTGGTGTGTTCAAAGCCTAATTCTTGTCTTCGTACAACAAAATATTCGCAAGTTTTTTAAAAAATGTTGAATTTTTTTTCCTTTTCATAAACACGAAAATTGAAGACATTTAATGGATTGAATGGACATAGTGAAATGAAAAAAAAGTGTAAAATATTAATCTTTTATCTTCTTTAGCTAATCTTGAAAGGTAATTTTTGTTTTCAAGTATATGTAATATTTTACTTATATAAGTAATTTTTTTCTTTATCTTCTTTACATTTAATATTAAATTAAAATTTAATTTCAAAATAAGTAATTTATTTATAACTTTGAACGTGATTAAAAGTAAGCTGCTATAAATTAATCTTTTCAAAACAACCTTTTTTTTTTTAACAGTACATATTTTTTAATAAATCATGTTTAAGTACAACCAAACATATACAAACATTACTTTTACTTGTAAATGATGTTTTTCAGCTTCATAAGGACGCAAGGCACTAAGCTCGAGACGGTAATCCTCTAATTTTGAATTACTAAATTCAACAGTATAAAGTGGAGACTCACATGTGCAAAAACCTACTTTCGAAACTGCATTCGAATTTGAGAGATTGAATTGAATTGAATTGTATTGTATTGCAGTAGCATTTCTTGATTTGTACAATCGACATTTACCTTTTCAAATGGTGTTGGTGGCCCTTCTTTTAATGCAATTGAAGCAATGCTAGTTGTCAACCTTTTGCCCTTTTTTGATTTGGATAAAAATCGAAGTTGATGTTCTCTTTGTGTTTCAATTTTGTATTTTGAGTTTTGAATTCATTTTGAATTTTGTGTTTTGAATGTCCATTTTGAGATTGTTGAAAATGTGTTCTTTTTAGCATTTTGAAAAATTGTTTTGAAAACACTCAAAACGACAAATTTTTCGTTTTGAGTTTTCTTTGTAAATTTTTAACTTGTTTTCAAAAACGCATTTTCGAAAATAGAAAAAAAAACGTGTTTTCGTTGTTTTGAAAAATTAAAAACAAAAAAACAACTTAAAAATAGTAAAGAGAACAAACCCTAATTTTTTTTAAAATTTTTTTGTTAAAAGTAAGTAATATATGTTATTAAAAAATTAATAAAAGTTATAAATCCCATAAAATATGTTTCGAGGAAAAAGACTTTCGAAAAATTGGGACTTAATTGGTATATGCCCATGACATGCCCCTACATTAAAACTGAATGTATACGTCATTTAACCCTTGTTTGACACTCATTTTGGAGAAGAATTTGATTTGGAATAGTGATTAATGGAAGAATCTGTGATTAAAAAGTAAGGAGAATTTTTGGATTTATGTTTAATATTATTTTATTGATAAAATGTGTGGTTGAAATGAAGAAAGAGAAAAAAAAAATGAGAATGAGAATGAGAAAAAATAGATGTCAAACAAAGGCTTAACGTCCCTGTCCATCACCACGATGACAAATAACATTATTTACCACGATCCTATCCACAAGCAGAATCCACCATTCCAACAATCTTACGGTAACTTGCTACCAGTAGCCTAGAGTAAAATCTGAAGCTGAAGCTTCAACCCTTTGAAACTCAACGGGTTCAAGTTGGAAACTCCAGATGCTGATTCCTTTAATACCTGTCGCAGTGTAGCTAAATGAGCCATGAAAAGTCTTCCAATCAACTTTTACCTCGTGCTTGTTATACCCAACATATGAATGGCCTCAAAAAGCAGTGAAGGTCTTGCGGGCACCTTGTCAACCTCTAGATAGGAGCATCTTGTCTAACTCTCTGAAGTTTCTTGAAATAACTTCCAGCAACTTATTTTTCTCATTTAGATCAACAGCAGGAATTATTTGTTATTTGCTTTATGATTTTGAACTTGCACCATCTGTTTGCTGCATATGAAGTTCCTGTGGCAGTTCTAAATAATCTCTCCCCCACTATCATGGATGAACTAGTTTTCACCTTGTTTAAAATATATGTTCTCCTAGAACTCTTGTAGCTATTATTTACCTTTCAATATCTCTCTCTTTATATACACATCAGGTTGTCATCTGGATCAAAAAAAGGAGGAAATATGAGAGAAGAAAGTAAATCTTCAATTTCCCTTGTCTAGACCACTGCTCTTCTAAACATGTCAAACATTGTAGTGCAATTCCACGTACAACAAGAATTCTTGGAGAGCCGTGGCGCTTCTTGATTGGTGCTGAGCTAACTATAGAGCAAAGAGTTCCTTTCATTATTCCAGCAGTTTCTCCTTTTAAAACAATTCTTCAAGCTTCCTTCCCAATGAAGCAAGTCTTCTTCTTGCAATCTTCCAAGGAAATCTAAAACTCCAATTTAAACTCCTTAATTGAAATAAAGACCCTCGCTAACCACTCTTCTAATCCATCATGGCTTGGGAAGGGCACGAGCTACAAGATTTTGGAAAGGTCCTAGCCTGGTAACAGCTGCCTTCCAATACTCCATTTGGGCTTCTGCATGTTTTTCTCTCTCTTGCACAAGTGTTCTATTCTCCTCAGCATCTCTTGCATCCTTTGAGCTTGTGTCAATCTAGGAATTCTTGTCCGTCTCATACCCCATGATAAATTAGCATTGATAGCTGCTCTGATACAAAAATTGATAAGGGAACAAGCTTTATCGTACAAATAATAGCAGAGATTGAAAGAACAAATGATTATTAGCAGATATAAAGTAAATACTTGAATCTCAGCAAACTATAATTTTCGTGATTAAAATGTGAAGTTCTTCAATTATAATTTTTGTTGGAACAAATGTTGTATGGCTTCAAACTTTAAGCACTACAAAACCTATTCAACTAGGAAAGCAAAAATCAATTGGAAAAGTCCAAACCTACTGTATAACTAGAAAAAGCTTTAATCAATTGGAAAAGCAATCCTAATTTCAGTTGAACATATAAAAGATATATTGCTAAAAGTCTAACAAAGGTCAACCACATAAAACTAGTCCAATAATGATTTAGAAAAAAATTAACTTTTTCTCCTGCATCATAAATGAATAGTATCTCAGTCACTAAATACAACTAAACTAGGCTTCCTTATGTTGTTCAACATTGGCGAAATATATGATTATGTTTCTATTTTCATCAAATATATAACGACGTGGTATTGCAGAGAATTTAACTCTTTATCTTTTTCCTATACGCCAAGAAACATGGACAATATTAGTTTCAAGATAAAAAGCAACAGCTCTGGTGTTGGGGAAAGGGAGCTAAACTTGCAAAAGGTAAATAAAAGAGATGTCAGAATTAATATATGAACTCCGCATATGAATTTCTTGAATGAGAAAATGAATTATATTAATTAAACAAAATAGCGTAAGCATGCTCAGGAATATATACCTGATGCCCGGAGAACTCTCCAAGAATTCAAACTTCAAAAACTAAGAGTAAGCAAATCTCCTGCGTGAATCAAAAGTTCTTCGATATTAATTATACCAGTCTTCCTTGATCAGGACTGATTTTCGACACGACTTGCAAGGTTGTTCCTTTGGTAATCCAGGCAGTCATATGTGGTTGATGTTCAGAAGGTTTAAGAGAATGCAGACTTCCATCCTCCAGTTGTACACCATAAACAAAAGGTAGCTTCAGTGAGAGGAAACTCTCCGGAGGCAAAATCACTTGACAACCCATGCTGAATTGCAGTTCTTTTTCACGGTCAAGAACAGAGGTAGGTAAGCACGATGCCTGTAATTAAGTAGTGTGATACAGTACTAATTAGCTGAAAAGAAAAGGCCACATTCTGAAAATGCTACCTGAAATAATTATATTCCGAAAGTTACATAATTCTTTATTAATAATAAGACATCTAAAAATATTTACTAAAAGATGAACACTGTGCAACTGAATCTCATGCATACTTTATGCCACATTCAAGTTTTCATTTTAGTTGGAGTTCTACCTGATAAACTATTCTTTTCTATGCTATAAAGTCCTCCATCGACGAGACAAAGGTTATAGTAGTATCATATTGCAAAATAATTATCCACTTGCCCAACTGCCAATAGGCGCAGCATCATAAACGTAAAGTGCAAGCGACTGCTCAGGATATTTTTGAGTATCATCATCATCATCATCATCATCAAGTCTTGTGGCATGACACTTTGCCATAATAATTTAAGTGTATTGACTATTGGCAAAAGTATGGGCCTACAACATTATTTCTCAAATCGATCTAAGCCGACTTTTTGTTTAAGAACATATATCACCTAATATTAAGCTTTATACTGCACTTACTGCTGGTGACGTATCTGGGGAGGTAATTGACAAAAGAGGAATTCAGGATGTCCGTGAAGTCGTGGGTGCCACGACTGAATGACATGTCTCAGTTAATTCTTCAAATGTACAATCTAGAAATTCTTAAGCAGCACGAGAAAGTAATTCACTTCTATGGTTTACTGGGGACTGTAGGATAGGGTGACATATTTTTATCTTCTATGCAGTTTCTCTACTATTACAGTTTTTAAGGCAACAATGACAAAATAGGTGAAATCAACCAATCAATTGGAAATTGTTGAAAAAAGCATACTGCTTCCTATATATAGTAGGCACGAACTAGTAAGAATGCCAATTTTTCCTAAACAACAGATATTCCCTTCCCATTATGTTACACCAAGTATTTCTACTACCCATAATCCAATGAATACCAGTCAGGCAGTTTGCTTTGTTTCTGGCAGCTAGATGTGAAATTGTAAGTGCAGACCAGAAGCTAACACATCATTTCTCCATGCAAATGAAGAGTCAACTTACTATGTTGAAAACAAGATGGTGAAAGTACATTGACCAATTTACACCAACAGATTAACTTCTGATTTTCTTTTATGAACTGAATAATTCTTTTATCAAATTTTAAGTGATTTAAGATGAACTTTGACACTTTTCGTTATTTCACCTCTAGATGAGAAAATGAAGCTAAAGGGTATGACTCCGTTTATTATTTGTTAATGACGTTAATAACAGGTGGAAATGATTTATTTAGTGTTCGTTTATTTCTTCTCTCCCAATATATCCTTAATTTCTGTTGGGATTTTGCAAAGTCATCCTTCTATTTTTTTATTTTACTTTTAAAAGTAACAACCCAGAGATTAATAAAAATCAGCAAAATGAACTAAATGATAACAGCATAGTGTTGACAATACAAATTCATCATAATTAAGATGAACTGCAGAACGTAGGTTCCTGCATAAATCAGAAGCAGCGTATCCATCACCTACTATCAAAAATTAAAGTGAATTGCATTCAATAAACTAATAGATTTTAGTGATAGAATGAATCGTATAACTCCAGCAATAAACAGTATATACATTTCAAACAAAAAGAAAACCCAACTTTGATAGATGAGATAATGCCATTTGGGCTTTATTTTGTTTCAATTGGGAATTTATTGTATACTCAAGCGTCGTAAAATTAACCAAACAAGACAACAGTCTTCATAACCATAGTTAATATGTTAGCCCAAATGTCTAATGCAATATTGAACAGAAAATATAAGGAGACAACCTGAGTATTATGATCTCTACTTCAAGGTAAAGTTACTATTCTGATTTCTGTATACAAGAATATCCATTAAAACTAGCTAACCTATAAAAGGCATTACAAGAACGCGAAATTAACTGAATCCTAAGGTTATCAACATTGATGGTTATGAGCTGTTCCTTTAAGTTTTTCCTGTAATCCAAATGTCTAAGGCAATATCGAGCAGCAAACAGTGGGTGACAACCTCAGTATTATGGTCTCTACATCAAGGTAAAGTCAATATTTTATTCAATGAAAGCTAGCATATCCATATTAAACAAGCAAGAACGTGAAGTCAACAGAATTCCAGAAGTTGATCAAAATTCATGGTTATGAACTGATTCTTCAACTTTTTCCTATAGTCCAAATTTCTAATGCAAAATTGAGCAGCAAACATTACGACATCTCAGTATTATGATATCTACTTCAAGGTAAAGTTACTATTTTCTGTACAAGAATATTCACTGAAAGCTAGCTTACCAATCAAAAACATTAGAAGAATGCGAAATCAACTGAGTTCGTAAACTTGATCAAAATTGATGGCTATCAACTGATTAATTTAAAGTTTTTCCTATGTTGTTTTATTGTTCCCAAATGTTTTTGCTGAATTTACTTTCTTCCCTGACATCTTTATTATTCTTTTGAATTTTACCTAAATATTCTAGAATATTCAATTATTGTCCTTACCAAATAATTGCAGATGCTTCTTCATAATATATTCAATAAGGGTCCACGTCTCTAAACCTTTTCCTGGAAAGATATAATAAAATGTTTTCCAAACAAGCAAACTCATCCTACTTTCTAATTTTTCAAAATAGTAAAAGGCAAATGAACAGCAAGGTTGAGCAATGAGACATCAAGCACCAGGTTGCAATGTTATTGCTCCACATTATCTGTGACACTAATGAATAGACACAGAAATACATGAAAACAACGTGTGAGAGAATGCTTCGCATATGGTTTTTTTTAATGGTTTACAACAACCCAAGTGTATTAGAACATACAAAAGTAAAATTATATTACCTATAAGAAATAGTAAAAATATTTTCTCACAGGTTATTGACGAAACCATTAGTGATACATGACAATTCAGCAACTGGTGCATACCTCAAATTGTATAACCGGGCCTGCTGCCAAAATTACAGGAAAGGGCGGTGTGACCTACACGTTACGAAAGCATATATAGTAAGCATAATATAAGTAATTAATTCCGAGTCATTAGAGATACAAAAATATTTTGCATACTAATAAACTGATGGTATACCATAACTGAAGAAAGCACATCTAATACCTAATGAAAACAAAAAAGAAAGAAAGTCCTTCCCAAGCTACTTAATATATGCATTTGGATTACTTGGAATTCAGAAAGTTTACTTCAACCTTCAAAATTAATCATATTTATAAAGTTTATTTTCAATAGGAAAAATGATTAATGGTTGAGCAAGGAAAATTGAATGAAATTAATTCAAAATAAACCCTAAATAGAATAAAAGATACAAAAAAAGGATTAAGTAATAGCAGTAAGTTATCCATGACCAAGTAAGAAAATTTTCGTAAGCGCCAAACTACAGTCTGAAAAATGAGAAGAGCCATAAATCTTAAAAGTTGGCCTTTATTGCAGCAAACAAGAAATAAATTAAGAGGTAGCCAAAAACTAGAGGAAGGGTTCAACTGAATATAAGAATGAAGTAAATAATTCATACCACAAAGATCCTCTGCAGCTGTGAAACAGCACCGGCAAATTTATTATTGGACGGATCTTTCTTGTTCATTGAGTCCTTGCAGTGCGGACAGTTCATATATACCGGTAAACTTCTATTCAACATGGAGTAGGCACATCCACCATCGTCAAGAGCAGCAGGTTGAAGGCTAGATTCAAGATCTTTCACAGAAGCAGCAACTGCTGATATGCCAATGTGCTCTTTTGGTGGTCTTGTATATTGCATATGCTTGTCATTATACAATTGTTGGTTAGCTACTCTCCCTTTTGACTTCTCCAAGGTTCTTGCCTTACCGCTACCACCAGAAACTACCCCATTTGACTGTCTCCGTGTTTTACCATGGCCACTTATTTTACCCAAATTTGCAGGATCTTCTTTGTGGTCAGAATTTCCCACAGTTGAAGGGAAAACAGACTTTTCAGGCACTGCATAAGGAGAACCAAGTTCATTGAGATGATCTTGAGTCAATATAAACCGGTGCCCACGAGGACACTCATGTTCAAACCCAACATACATTGTGACATGCTTCAAAGAAGTGGGCACTTTAATCTTGTCGCTGCCATTCATATTTACAGGAACTACATTGCTCCTTTCATTTAAAGATGGATTACCAGCTCCATAGCCATCAACAACAGTCTCATTACCATTCAATGATTCATCAGTGCCAGGAGTATTGTCAACTTTTTGAGATTCTTGATTATGAGCAGTTCCACTAATTTTCTCCATATCCCTGTATCTTGCACCATGTTGCTTGACACCCTTTTCTGCATCTGGTAGAGGTGGTTTTCTCGATAGAAGTGGAGGAAAACCAGAGTTTGTAGCAGCTGATCCAGCAACAACTTCAGAAAATTGTTTTCTCATTGTGAAGTTGGATAACCCTCTACCAAAACTGATGTCTTTATCATCAACTTTGATATTATCAGAAGAGGGCCTTTTTAGCATTCCACCTCCACGTTGTATTCTGCCCGTTTGCAACTGAGCAGAACCAGACGTCTTGGTTTCTGTTTCTGCAACAGCTTCAGCCTTTATGTTGTTACCTAACCTATTTAAGGAAACTTGCTCCAAAACATTTAGTGGTGAATGATTTGTGCCTTCTTGCTTCTCAAGAAATATAGTCCACTTCATAAGAAACTTCTGAGTTGCACAGAAACCACTCTGGAATAAACCTTTAGAAGGCTCATAGTACCTTGCACCCCCGATTCGGACCAAACACCATGCTGAAGGTTGAATTGGGTCTTTAATGCTCGCTCGGGGAAGTTGAATGGCTGGAAGAAGCTTTTCACAGTCAGGAAAACAACTGTATGTAACATTAGCTGTTTCGAAATCAAAAGGATCTGGTTGCAGTCGCCTAGAACGACCACAGGCACACGCATGGAGGAATACATAGCCACTGGAATGAGGCTTGAAATCATCTTCCAAAAGCATTTTCTGGTCATGCCTTTGGTGCATGCAAGGTTTTCCTGTCAGACTAACTGCATCACATAGTTGCCTTCCAGAACTCCAGATGGATGTGCATTCATCCTCCAATTTTTTCAGGTAAAGCTGCACAGCAGGTCCCTTGACCATTGAATTAAACGCATGCAGAGCTTTCTTCAAATGAGCCTCGTGCTGACAACTTGGATAACAAGGGGGCAATTCATTTAAATAAACCTCTTTAGCAACTGGAAGAGCCTTTTGGCACCACGAAGTGGAAAACTTAGTGTTCAGTCCTATACCACTCTCCAAATAAGATACTGCAGACTCTAAAGGATCAGAAGTTTTGTGTGCATTTTCTCCGGATGGATTGATTTCAGTTTTATCCATACACCCATGTCTCGCTGAAAGAATTCCATGTAGAATAGGCTGACAGGAAGATAACCAGATCTCCAAACTTGGAAGCTCAGGAGCAGTGAATGATTTTCCAGAAGCAGCTGAGGCAGCAGCTGCAGCTGCAGCAACAGCAACCATGCCAACACCAGCAGCTGAGCTACTGGTAGTGCTAGTGACCAAGCTGCTTCTCCCTCTCAGGATATCAGACTGTCTATAGATGAACTCCTTCACAGATAGAATGTCCTCTCTGTTTGCACTCTGGCTGTGGCTTTCAAGCAAAAGAGTATCTGAAGTCATCTTCCCGTTCAATATATCTTCTATAATGCCAATGGCAAACTCAAGAGATTCACCGCTTTGATTTAAACAAACATCTACAAGTGCTACAGCCTTTGATGCGTCAAGGGAAAACAGAGGAGCCAAACTAGAAATGCCTCCATTTCTTGACCCAGCATGGCTGGTTTCAGAACCCGAAAGCGTCCGACATTTTTTTATTGAAAAACGAATCTGTCCCTCTAGGGATGACAGCAATTTCTTCCTTGGTCCACCTTCAATTTTATTTACAGGTCGTGCAAGCACAACAACTGACCCAGATCCTTTCGTGGTCATGGTTGGTCTAGCCAAACTATTCAAACTTAATGACTGGTTTAATGAAGAGGTCTCTGTATGCTCTTCCAGATTACCACTTTCGTGAATATCAGAAAAATCATCAAGAAAAACAAAAAGTATAACAGGAGTGCATTGTCCAGGTAGCAAAGCAGTGTATGACCCTAAACCGGACATTAGTGTGATTGTTGAAGCATTACGATTTAAAATGCCTCGGCTTTTAGAAGGAGAAGGATCGTTTGGTGATGCTCCAGAGAGAGAGATTCGTGAAGATGAAGAACGTAGCCCAGATGTAACTGGCTCCATGTTTTGTGATTTCACAAATGGAGCCATTGCATGTTTAGCAGCTTGCAACACTCGAAACTTCTTCAAAATCTTAGTATCAAAGCGTGATCCCTCTTGGATAAGTATAATTATGTGACAAACCTGCATTGCTAAAGTACAATCAAATTGCTAAACTGAACAATTTTAAAATCGTCAAAGCAGAAAAAGGTTTTCAATGTCAAACACAAAAAATTACAAGTTGAAACAAGATTCTAATGCACTTGAGTCTTGTCAATTAAACTTGGCCCATTAAAGCTGAAGTTCTCTTCCACGAGCTGCTATTTTGGGAAAATAAATCTCCTATACCCCCATTCATAAAAATTGCATTCCCCATACTACTATAGCTTGGACATATAAATATAAAGAAAAGATGAGGAAACACTGCAATCTGCAGTCTCAAGTGGAAATATCAGCAAATTAATAGTCACCTTGCTCTAATAACTTTGAGCTCATTGTTTAAAAACCTTTTTGAGGCTTTGGCCATGACTCTCACTTCACGTAAAACTTTCATTAAATGCCTCAAAATACGCCTTTGTGTCAGCTCACGCCTCATTTTTTTTTTTTTTTTTAAATCTATTGCACTTAATATTTTTTTACCGAGCTTGCGGGGCAAGTCAGTTGACGCGTATGTGCATTTATCTTGCCTTAACTGAGCATTTCAATACTGGCCTCAGCTTTTCGGGCAGTTGTTTTACAACCTAGAACACTTTATACAAAAAGGAAAGGAGAAAAGGGAAGGAGAAGGCACTATTGTAAGTGAACAACGATGATAAAGAATGATAAGTAACTGCAATGAGGAGAATGACATGATAATCAAATATGTTAATGATTTCTCAAAGATATTCGTTGAAGTTTTGGTTTGTAAATTAGACTAATAATATTGTTGTTGTTTTTCTATGATTTTGCAAGATGGTCTATAGTTTATTGATTTTGCAAGATGGTTTATAGTTTATTATGAGCATATTTGTGTATTTTTATATTCTTATGAATTATTTTATGATGTCTTGAGGCTTACGCCTTGCCTCATAGAGGTCAATACCTGATAGAGCCATTTTAAACATTGTCTATTAGACATATTTAAACTATCATGTCTTAAGGGTATGATTTGACAATAATGAGAAACTGAATAGACTTATAGTGTGAATAGCATTTAAGGGGTACACACCTACATAGATAAAGTCAGGATTCTAAAATATCCGCTGAAGAGTAAGAAATTAATTTGACTGGTTGTCTAGTATCATCAATCAACCATGCTACATGTACAATGGAGGATAACAATGTTGGATTACCAACACTCACAATGGGAGGGACCCACTTTTTTTTTTGAAATTTTTTAATCACGCGGGACCCGCATGCATGTGAGACGTTGTCAACCTCCATTGTCAACCATTCATTGTCAATAGACTTGATCGAATGCTGCGTAGTGCATATAATAAAACAAGCCTCACTCACGACTTCATTTCCAAATGCACATTTAACTACTTTGACATCTTAACATCTTTCATTTTACTTTGTTTTTTGGGTAAAACTACCATGCATCCAATTATCATGCTCAGACACGAATATAAAAGGAAATCACATCAGTATATATCTTTTGCCTCTTGCCATTTTGACGATTTCGTAATAAATTTAAATTCAATATTTTTACTCATTCTTCATTGATTAGAAAATTTAGGTTCTCTTCATATTTCTTGCATCTTTTCAGCACATGAACATCGCTGCAAAGCTTCATTTCTTTAAAACTCACAAAAATACCACATTATAAATTCCACATTTATCTTTAGCATATAGAGAAAGATAAATAAATTGTACACATCATTCTAAACTTATATATGCAATCCAGAAGCAAGCTGACTGAAACTCATGTTTAAATGGATTATCAGCACCAAATTAGATAGCCCAGTGTTCGTATGTGACTCTACAATATGATCGTTTAAAGTAAATTGTACAAAGAACATATTCACTTCCAATCATATTCCCAAAAGCACATTCTGACTAAGCATCCATTTGCCTCGTTAACAGAAAACTTAAAAAGAGTGAACTTGACGTAGTACAATCTCTATTCCAAATAGGATTTCTTGTTGTAATATGATTTTATCTATACTTTTCTTCTTTCTAGTTTAGCATAGACCTGGTTCTTGTTAAAATATGTTTTTTTTTTTTACTCCTTTTAGGATTTTAATTGCTTAATCATTAGAATTAGGAAATTAATTTGCATATATAAATAAAGATTTTTTACACTTTTTCAATCACCAATTCATTACAATCAAATTATTCTCTACAAATTTTCAAGTTTTTTCAACTTTCTTCTTATTTTAAGAATTTCAAATGCGCTTTTACAACAAAATCGGTACTAGAGTCAGAGGTCTCATGTTCGAGTCAATGTTGGAGCATTTCTATAAAGTCGGTCTATAGTACATGAGTATGCTTGAAACAAGGGTGTGCCTATTATAACCCAATAGTACCTTCGTAAGGCAAACAGAGTATGATGCTTCGGTTCAAGGCATTGGGGATGTCTTATCTGAAGAGAAACGGCCAATGAAACTTTTCAGCGAGAAGGCTGGTGAGACCGACAAAAATGAACTACTTATGAACTTGAATTTTATGCAGTTATTTGAGCTCTTAAACATTAGGATCATTACTTAGTTCAAAGTGAAGTTGTTTTGTGCACTTATCATCAAGCTTTGTAGTATATCTAACTCAAAAACAATGAACAACATGCATGCATGGTAAATTATGTTTCTACAGAAGTTCAAATTTTCTATCAAATCCTTACTCGCCACAATTCGCACAAAGGTTATTGGCTTTGATTGCTTGAAAAAAATCGTATATAGAAGATGATGATTCCGGGAAAGTTTGGAACAAATGTAGTAATACGAGCACTACTCGTGATTTTCATATTCAAGGTGGATTATTGTTCAAAGGCAATCAAGAATTTCAATTTCGACCTCCGCACAGAACTCTACATCTGCAGCTC
>CAIGRT010144611.1:0-15936 GCA_903798405.1 Fraxinus platypoda | reverse complement strand
TGAGAAGACTTGACTTTTGATGATGGACTTTTAGCCTAGTTTAGTCCTAGATATCGAAGCAATCAAAGAATTGAAGAATCTTTGTTTATTGATGTGTTGACTTACAATTAGTAGAGTCCATTTAACCTAGAGAGGGTGATGATAGTAATGAAAAATTCAACCTTAGATTGCACACCAAGAAAAGAGTCAAAAGAATAAATTCGGTAGTGTGTAAATCATACGAGAGTTGAAATGATATATTTGATCACAAAGGATTGGAAATTGAAACAACTTGTAAATTTATGATTGTCTACTTAATTCTTCACACACACACGTCAGTTTTGATTTGGAAGAGTGAATATTGATTTGGTATTGTGACTTTGAAACAATTTGTAGATTTAATATGGTGACTTCAAATCTTGAACCAAATATTTTTGCACGTTTGTGTGTTTGATATTATTTAGGTTATAGTTTTGTTTGAGAGCAAACAAATGTTTAAATTTGTGAGTATTTGATAAGTGTATTTGGGGGCCTAAAATATCGATATTTGGTAATTTTTTTGACAAAATATATCCTAAATTATTGTATTTTATGTTATATAGGTAAAACTCAATTGTTGAATGAAAAATTGGAAGAAACAAAAGAAAAATCAAGGAAAAAGGACAGTCCAAAGTTTGATAACCAAATTGCAAATATTCAACAGTTGATTCGAACTACAAGACGATACTTTAAAGATTGCTAGGAGACAATTGGGGATGGAATTAGAACTCAAAAAGGATTGAAATATGATCAAAATATGATCAACATCAATTTCCAATCTCACAAGTTATATTCAAGATTTTTTGTCGAAGATTGATATTTGGTAATTTTTTTGACAAAATATATCCTAAATTATTGTATTTTATGTTATAAAGACAATACCTACATTATTATTTTTTTATTATTTTATATATTATTACGAATATTTACTCCATACTTAAAAATGTTATTGGAAGACCAGATTTTGAGTTAGATAATTGAAAAATCAATGTAGGTTTTTATGCAGCCTAAGGTGAAGTCTTGGTCTCTTTAAACACATCAAAGATTGGGTTGTGTTTCTCGTAGTAAATTTTAAAAAAAAACACTACAGTCCTTTTGGGGAATTCAACGGCCTCTAGTATATGAATATGAGTTTTGCTACACGAACATAATGCTTGACATTTGGGATGACACCCCACACACACACGGGGGAGGTCGGCATTATTTAATGCAAACGTTGAAAATGGCGAATCAAATGGTAGAGGCATCGACTGGGGTAGGCAATCCACAGCCACCTTTGAAACTTAGAGGTACAAGGAGATTCACGGATAAGAAAAATGTAGAGAGCTAATGCCATTTAAATAATGATCTTTTGAGGTCTTGAGTCATTAGTTATAGATATGAAAATATTTTTCATAATAATATTATTTTTTCTGGTATTATTTATAAGAGGAGGACATTTATTTAATTTTTAATTTATTCTAGGTCCACAATACCTACATTATTATTTTTTTATTTTTTTTATATATTATTACGAATATTTACTCAATGGTTGAATGAAGAATTGGAAGAAACAAAAGAAAAATCAAGGAAAAATGACAGTCCAAAGTTTGATAACCAAATTGCAAATATTCAACAGTTGATTCGAACTACAAGACGATACTTTAAAGATTGCTAGGAGACAATTGGGGATGGAATTAGAACTCAAAAAGGATTGAAATATTATCAAAATATTATCAACATCAATTTTCAATCTCACAAGTTATATTCAAGATTTTTAGTCGAAGATTATAACCCATTTTTGGCATAGTAAACATTTGAATTGGAAACATTATATCAAAGTTGTAGCCCTTTGAATCAGATTTCTAACGCACTTTGAATCTCCTCAATCGAATATCTGGAGAGAAAGTTATGGCCAAAATATTGACTTCTGTTCAAACAAAAAAATTCGTGTGCGAATGCAACTTTTCTTATTCGATTGGAACTCTTTTGAAAACCAACTTGGACATGATTTTCAACCAATTTTCTACTCCTACAAATACCTAACATCAGAATACATATTAGTAACCTCTCATATACATCTCATACTCCAATATTCATCAATTATTATCATCAAAGGAGGAAAATTCATAATTTTTGTGAGAGATTTGAAGGGGACTTGCAAGAATTCAATCAAGTGCATATTCAAACTTAATTTTTGGGTAAAGAAGAGAAGGCGGAAGTGGAGATTTATCAAGAAACTAATGAAGAGATTCAAGATTTCAAAATTCATCTTTATCTTCTCAATTTATCACAAAATTGGGGTATGTATTTTCACTTAAATATGATTTCTTGTAATTTCGATATGTTAGGTTAGTTTTATATATTGCAAGGATGAGATGAACACTTGTTATGATATTTTTGGTTTTTAATTAATTATTTTGATTTTAATTTGATTTGGTTTGTTGATATTTATTATCGTTTTTATCGTTCTTTTCAATTGTTTGATCACCAATTGAATTGTAAGTAAATTTTATTGTTATCGAGAGAGGCAATAGAGTTTAAGCATAATATAATAAATATTGTAAGGTTCGATAGAGGATAAAGATATATCTCTATGTTTTATATGGTTTCAATATGTGTTCTACCATTTGTTAATGCATTTATCATGTTCGCATATTTCATCGAGAGATAGAAGGATCACATGAGGGGAAAAAATTTGATTGTTATTGAGAGAAACTTTCAATTAAATTAGGAACATTGACCAACATGAATGATTTCAAATTGTCACTTTAATTGTTGCACTAAAAATTGAATAATAAGGGGGATTCGACATTTTAGCAATGCATCTCACATATTTGAAAAATAAATTTACTTACTTTCATGAGTTTAATTGATAATTTGGGTATTAGTATAGAAAAAATCACAAAATTTGTTTGTCATTTGATTAAAGTTGCAATTAATTTTAACTTGGTCAAACACATATTCCTCGTGGGTTCGACACTCTATTCATCATTATATTACTTGACCACGATCTCGTGTACTTGAGAGTTTTCAAAGGATCAATCACACACCGGAAAGAAAATAAAAATGAATAAGTTTGGGGTGTGTGAATCTTCCAAGTGATGAAAGTAAAAATTTGATCATCGAGGGTCGGGGAATTGAAACAACTCGTGAATTTATAGTGTTCTACTTACTTCTTCACAATGATTTAATACATTGATTCCAATCTTGAAACAAAATGTCAGGTTATTTAACCAAAATCTTTTGCATGTTTGTGTATTTGTTAAGTTAGGTTGTGGTTTTGTTTGAGGACAAACAAATGTTTAAATTTGGGGGTGTTTGATAAGTGTATTTTATACACTTACTCGGTCCTAAAAAATTTAGACATTTAATAGTTCTTTTGAATAATTATAACCTAATTTATTGTATATTTCGTTTATTAGATGAAATTCAATGAAAGAAAATGGAATTGAAAGAAAGATGCAAACATTGGTGAAAAAGAGCAATATCTAAAGTTTGGGGATTAAAGTTTAAATACTCAAAAGTTGTGTCGGACCTCACAATGATAATTCAAGAATGTTAGTGGTCAATTGGATGCAATTAGAAGTAAAAAAGAATTGAAATATGATCAAAATATTTTCAAAAATCAATTTTCAACAACACAAGTATGTTCTACATTTTTTGTCGGAGATTGAGATCCATTTTGACATGGTAAACGTTCGAATTGGAAAAAAGCTTATATCTAGCAAAGTTGTAACACTTTGAGTTATCTTTTTAAAGCACTTTGGATCATTTCAAATGGATATCGGAATAGAAAGTTATGAAAAAAATACTGAAAAAGACGTAGAGTGGAAGCAGCATGTGGCGCCACGAAAAAGATCAGATTCTACATGGTGCCTAGGCTCCACCAGTCTTCAAACTGTGTTTTCAAGTGCAATTCATCCTTTTTAAAGCTCAATTCAACTAAACATTTTCCAAAACTTGAAGAAGACGTAAATACAACTCTAGACAACACAATTCGTGAGAGAAAAACATATAATTATCAAGATCAAAGAGCAAAATCTAGGGCTTGAAGATTTTTGAGGTTGAAAAAGATTCTTGTTGCAAGATTCAATTCTTTCCATGATCAAAATTTTAAAACTTTGTTATGAACTCTATATATATATTTTTATTTTTCTTTCATTATTATGAGTAGCTAAATTCATAGTTAGGGCGAATAATGTAATCTATGTGTGACCATTCATTTATTTTATTTAAGATTCTAGTTCTTTAAATGCACATGTGTTGATTTTATTCATGAATTTAATGCTTTGAATTATTTGGTCAATTATTCAATGATTTTGTGAATCTATTACGAATCGAGAGGTGAATATTAGATTTAGACCACATATAAAATTCGGTAATTTAGTATAACGTGTAGAGATACATATACTAATTATTGCGGTCTTATATGAATTCTTAGAACTAATAATTCGTTTAATTAAGATTGATTCACATAGAGATATGAAATTAAATTAGTTAAATAGACCCAATGAGAACTCGAATGGGATAAATTGAATACTTTAAAAGAATTCGACCGAGAAATACAATAGTAATAAATCTTAATTGGCGAATTAAAGGGGATCTATAGGTAAAATTATAAGTCCTAGCATCCACATTCATACTTTTAATACTCAAATTCGATAAATTGTGTACGTTAGATAATTTAGTTTAGTTAGAATAATTTAGATAGCAATCACACATTTTATTATTTGTTTTTTATCAAATTAAAGTTAGGAATAATTTAACCAATTGTGAGAGTAGTTCTCGTGGGAACGATATCCGGACTCATTGGTCCACTATATTACTTTTTACGATCCATACACTTGCGAGATATAAAAATTGACAACAGTTACTCAGATCTTGTGGAGGCTATGATGCACTAATTACTGAATTATATAATTCCAAACATGCAAGAAATGAGTCAGGCCCTATTTTGAAAATACGTGACAGATTGGAAATTAGCTTTTAAAGTTAAAACATTTTTTACAGTTTTCTATGATTCTAAAAATATATTATCTGGAACTACTCCACTAGTGTTAAAGTTCTTGAATGACTTTTTCTTATTGCAAGAAATTTCAATAAATATAGAAATCATCGTGATTTTACTGAAATATCATTTTCTATGGAACTAAGATTTAAAAAATATTAGAAAGACTTACCTACATTATTTCCTTTAGCATGTGTAATTTGAAAGGTACAATGCATGATATATAAAAAATCACAATTGCTTTAAATTGATCCTATCATGTATTCTAATTTAGAGAACACTTTAACTGAAATATACGAATTGTATGCATTACGATTGGGAGCAAATGTTAGTCAGGCATCCTCTGCATCCCCCTCTACCACTAATCTTGATCAAGAAGAGGTATAATATTGAATTTATTTAATGATATTAGGGATGGAAGATTTGACGTAGATTCTTCTACTATGTCTCTTGCATATAATCAAAATACATCGAGCATAGGTCCAGCTCGAATGCTTATACGAATACATAGGTATTTTAGTCATCAAATGCTTAGAATCCTATATGCTGTTGATGCAATGGATTTTGATTTTCTTGATTTTTAGAAACGTCACAAACGCAGATATCTTGTTATTTTTGTGATTACACCTGATCTACTAACACCTCCAATTAATACTATAACATTAGAGTATTCTTCTAGTGTAGTTGTTGAGTTTTGTCAGATTTCAGAACCTAGCTCAAAAAGGCATTTTAGAAATCAATGTGTATATAAAGGATTGGCAAGACGCTCGTTATCGAATCCAAAATAAGTATGGTGAAATTGTGTCAAGTTAGGTAAATTATATTTAATTTCTTCATATTCATACTTTGTTATTTTCCTAATATTATTCTATTTTTTAAAAAAAAATTATACATGTATCAAGTTGGTTTTTTACTTGAAAATTAAATAGCTGATCCCAAGCTTGGAGAAAACGATTGGGGCGGTTTAAAAAAAAAAATGAAAAAAAGACGAGCTCATGGGCCAAATTTGAGGATGAGCCTAAGCGCTGAGGTTGTGGTTAAGGGAGCCAAATCGAGCCGAGTCGACTTATTACCACCGCTAGGTGGTGGTAGTTGTGAATTTGAGGTATGCCAGTGATTTTGCTGGTAGTGCAGGTAGAGGTGGTCATTGATTTAAGGTAAATATTGTAATACCCATATCCGTGGGCCTAATTTTATTAGTTTAGCTTTAGCAGTTATAAAAATAGACATAATTAATATTTTAGCTTGATCAGTTACATGAAAATCCGTAAGATAAAATTGTAGCCCACACTCAAATTCAAAGTTTCACTGAATTAGAACTCTCAAAGAATAATGGTTCCTATAAATAGGTATCATATATTCTAGTTTCAAGTATGTTCATTTCTCTTTGAAACACACACAAACACGAATATGCTATATTCATTAGCATGTGGGTCAACGGTTGAATTCCCAAATACATTTAATTAATCTCTCATTACTACCACAACATACGGATAAGTGTACAAGTGCTTATGGGATTATGTGCATACTTTATTGGAACATTGATTACATGGTTCTTTCTATAGGTTCCAAGTTTGGACCGGAGTACAGCACTAGGCATGAAATTTTCATAACACCTATGTTTAGTATAAATTTTCGTATCTCCCTATATATGTATGTATGTAAGTATGTATGTATGTATGAAGTTCTTTATATTGTGTACAAATATCAATCCACATACTTATATGCTTACTGAGATTTTATCTCACACCCCCTCCTTATTCCCCTTTTAGGAAATTAATGATTCATGGCAATCAAAGCATAAGATGGCAGTGAAGTGGCATGTAAAAGGAGACATGCCAAGCTTACTTTTATTTAATTTAGAACTTTATTAATTATTGGTTCAGCTATTAAGACTGCTAAAACTTTTAGTGTTTTCTTTTATTTTGATGTCAAATTTTAAGTTATGCATTCACTCTTATTATTTCATGATATTATTTAATAAAATTTCAAGTTTTTGAAAGTCCAATATGGTGTTCAAGATACGATTTTAGCGACACTAGAATCTTTAGAACTCGGGTTGTCACAAATATGGTGGTGGTTGTAGTGGGACTTGTGGATTTGAGGTTGTGCTAGCTATTTAGACGGCGACAATGATAGTGGAGTGGGGGTGAGGTGAGATAACGAGTGATTGTATCCAATGAATTGTTAATTTATGAGTAATAAATAATTTGTGACATATCAAAATGTATGGTTTGCGACTAAATGTATAATTGTAACTTATAAATTGTGTCTTTGTGATTGTGACTTTATGTTATTTGTGACCAGTTTGTGACTGTAACTATAAATTGTGTGTTATCGTGACTGTGACATGTTTAATTAAATTTTAGGTCACAATATTTTATCAAAGGTCACAAAATGAGACCACTTGATTTTTGAAAACATTTCAGAAGTTTGTTATTTTTGAAAATATATTTTGAAACCATTGTATTTATGTACTTTTCCCAGATTAAAATAATTAAACTGGGCCATGTAATTCCTCTCGCATCAACTAGGCTGAATGGTGATGAGTTCAAATATAAAATGGATTGAAAACTTTACTATTGGCCGCTTAATAAGGCAAATCCACTAGGAATCATGATACTCGCATAAGTTCAACTCAGTTCCCAAAGGTAATAATTTAATTTTTCTTCAGATAGATGTGATGAATCTCAAATTAGGCAAGTCATTCATCAAGAATATTACTATTTGTACAAAGTGGGGACGATATCCATATGATTTGACATATTATAATGTGTGATGAAATGATAATATCAATCAAATGTATATTAATCTCACATCACATGGTGACCATTCCCAATTTTTACGTATAGCATTACTCTTTTAAGAGTCATGAACCTATGATAAGCAATCAAGGCGTTTCAGGGACCTAGTGGATGAAGTGTTTTTTTTTTTTTACGTTAAAAATTCCTCACTAGAATTATTGAAACTGTACATTGAAACAAGAAGATCTTGCAAATGCAAACGAGACGTCCTTCATTATGCGGGTATCAACGCATAACTTCATTTATGGAGGAGAGTTTTGTTGAGAATTAGAAATCACAATTCTATCACCAAGAGCAATAAAATCGCAAAAAGAAAATAGATACAATAACACGCAAGATTTACCTAGTCAAATTCATCATAGCTATCCCCTTAATCTCAATCACAAGTTCACCATAGCTATCACCTAAATTTCAGTCACCAAATTTTAAAACAATTGATTTTGTTTACCCGGTCGAATTTATCTAACATATTCAATTCACCTCTTTCGAATTCAAATTGATTCTATTTAACTATGTCAATTTCACTCTTTATATGAATCTTGATACACCTTATTTAAATACCTTAAATCTCTAAGTATTTATGTAATGACCGCATCAACTAAAAATGTATCTCTACGCTTTTATACTAGTTCCCGACTTTTACTACGTGGTCTAAAAAATAATCCACCTCTCGATGTAATTATTACTCACAAAATTAATGGTTTAGAGTCCAATTAATCCAAGTATAAAGAATATAAGTAAAATCATTCACAAAATTAATTGGAGATTTAAAACTTTTTAATTAAAATTCAGGTTCAAACTATGTTACTATCATTCATTCAAACTAATTACTTAATTATACATCATGGAAAAATAATAAATCAAGATTGAATTATTGTACATGATCGAATTTTAAGGAAAAAGGGGAAAAAGATGAAGATCTTGTACCAAAATTATGCATTCTTTTTGTAAAATCTTGAAATCCTATCTTCTTGATTGATTCCTTGATTTTCCCTTTTTTCAACTTGTATAAAATGTGTACAATGAATTGCCCAAGCCCTCGACTGTATATATGTGTTTAGTGATATCCTACAACCCCTCTTTAATTGTTGGACCATGGTATGTATTTATACAACAAGATTTAGGCAAAATCATTGTTTAAATTGATTTCTGTTGAAGAGTTATAGAAGAAAAAGGAAACAAATCTCTTTTCCAATTGAACTCATTTCTAACATGATTTTAATCCTTCATCTTCTAATATTTACAATTAAGTCCTCATTCTAAAATCATTATAGTTGACCTGAGGGAAATTCTGAAAATTTTCAATTTAGTTCCCAAACTTTTCAATTATCAAATTTAACTCTCGAAACTTTTAGATTTTTATCGAATGCTCAATTAATACTTCCAATTGATCTCTTGCAATCCGGTTATTCTTCAAATGCTTCAAATCAACTCCAATTATGCTTCCACATAAATTGTATCCAAGTTGAGATTTTCATACGATTAACATAATTTACAAATTTGTATATATTTGCTCAATTTACATATAAATAAATAAGAATAGAAATCCGAATAAGTGCATAAAATGTACTTATCATAATGCTTATTGTAATAACTGAAACTAGACTTCATTTAAGCAATGAGAAAAGGTTAATCAAGCTTGGACTACAAGGCAAATAAGCGACATTGAAAAAGAATTACACCATTTTCGAATAATAGTAAATACGTTACTCGAATTAGTTGTTTTAGACTCATCTATGAATCCATAATCTTTCAATATATATACCAAATTGTATTCTTACCTAAAAGTTATTTTATGTATTGTCTATTCAAGATAATGATGATATGCAATAATGATGTCACATAATAGCCCGATATGATAAAAATCACGAAGTGTATGCCTTTTAGGAAAACGAAAAAAAAAATCGTATATTTAATGCTTCAATGCAATATTTGAATAGTGAAGAGAAAGAATAAAGTGTTGGGCCCAATTTTAGGTACATCACCGCGAACCTTGTATATATACATATCTTTACGTTCTATGCATTTCTCTCCTTCAATCCGATTCTCATGTTCACGGAATTGAATCACAGTAAGTTCCAGTAATTTAGTTCAGCTATAATTTTAATATTTATTTTGGATAGTGAAATTTGAGTGGTATAATTTTATCGGTTATGTTTAATTTACACTTTCACCACCTTTCACATCCAATGCAGTTCTCCCATTCAATTCATATTTCAGCAAAGTTCAATTAAGTTCTAGTAATCTAATTCAGTTTTAATTTCAATATTTGTTTTGGGTATTGAAATTTGAGCAATATAATTTGATTAGTGATGTTTAGTTTACACTTTCACACCCAATGTAGATCTCTTCTTCATTTCAGTTTTCAGCAAAGTTCAACCAAGCAGTAAGTTTCAGTAATTTAATTCAACTTCTAATTTCAATATCTGATTTGGGTAATGAATTTCAATATCTGTTTTGGTTAATGAAATTTGATAGGTGATGTTAAATTTATATTTACACTGCATCTCATCTCTTCGAAATTAATTCAACGATATTTTAACTTGTAATTATAGATACCATTCATGTCCGTTGCAATCTTTGTTTTGGGTAATGAAATTTGAGCTGAATAACTCGATCGATGATGTTTCATTTGAGCTGCATAATTAGATTATGTTCAGTATAATTATAGTCAACATTAGGTGAATCTCATGCACTTTTTGCTTTATTTAATTCATAACTATTATTTGTATAATCTTCTCTATTAAATCATAAACATTTGTTCATTATAGAAAGGTTGAAAGACATTATATTTTGTTGTATCCTTTATTTTACATGGAATTGATCTAACTACGCTAGTGTCTGGACTCATTAATTTTTCCACAAATATATTTTTCCAAATTTATTTTCAATGAAACATTCTCTCATAAAATAATGTTACACGTAAATTCAAAAATTTTCTTTATTTTTTAATCATTCTCCAAAAAATTACTATTTCAAAATATATTTTTCGCCAAAATATTATTTTTATGGAATCCAAACAGGGGCTACATATCATCTACTTTACAATTCTATAGTATGGAAGGAAAAAAGAAGACAAAATAGGAAAAATAGTTCTTTTGCCACTTGTGTGAAACATTTTACAACAAAAATGGAGTTTCTGAACGTCACAAGCACATAATAAACAAGGAGGCAAATATTGCACAAAATGCTTGATGATATTTCTTATAAATCCGAATTTTCTGAGCATGAGACCTGTGACCATTATCCCAAAAGAAAGGGGAAGAAGCTGACAACAAAGAAAGATAATGTATAATAAGTCAGGGAGTGATGTTAGTTTTGGTATACTTCTGTATATTTCAGAATATTATCCCATTTATTTTTTGTTTATTTTTGGTATACTTTTGTATATTTCAGAATATTCTTTTATTCCATGTGGAAAGGTTTTGTTCATTTATCAACCCATAAAACTGCCCTCGTCTTAAGAGTGTCTTATATGTGACTAAAATAGGCCTGGACGTTGGGTGGTTCGATCTAGATATTTCAATACCCGGAATTGCCTATTATACTTCGAATATTTCGTAAATGGAACCATTCAGATTCTTGTAATTACATGAACCAAATCAAAATTTGAACCGTCAGTTCCGGTTCGGGTTCGGTTCTACCTCCGATGCAAGAATTTGAGTCTTTCTAGAGAGAGAAATATTGTAACTAATGGAGTTAAGGAAATGAGAGTGAGTACTTTTATAAAACACCTTAGGACAATTACATATATATGTATATGGATATATAGGAGATCAACTTAATGATGTGGTGCAAAGATCTTCGAGAAGTGTCATATTTCTGTATGTTGGATCTAGGTTAACTTACTTAAGTATCATAGATAATGATCTTTGGACACTTATCATATTTTCAGACGTTGGATCAAGGGTTAACACCTTTAATATAATGGTAAAAGGATCTATAGATACGAATTTTAGATAATGAGGTGATCGACTTTCGTTCACTTTTGTGGATGGGGTAGAACCCACAAAGATGTGCAAGGGGTTGATCGGGACATTCAAGTTCTAACCAACACCTTTGTGGTGGGATTTTAATTTACCCTACCATCGTTATAGTGGGTTTCTACCTTACCACCTTTGTGGTGGGGCTTATACGACCACCTTTCTAGTAGAATTCCGTTCCACTCTACCATGGTGGGAATTTAACGTATCATCTTAAGCATTCCAAAATTTTCTGTGATTTTTTATGAACTTTTTGTAAAGCTTGTCGAAATTATAAAATAAAAATTGACTAATACAGGGGAGATAACTGAAAAGAAATTTGGCCAGAGATTCTCGTATTTACCTCGATTAATTTACATATATATAGGGAGAAAGATGAGACATGTTGGTCAGGATGGGCCTTTAACAATTTATTATCCCGATCCATTATAACATTCAAGATGCACTTTAGAATCATACTTTTTAATATGTGTGTGTCTCGTAAAATATAGGAGCAACGCATTTCTAAAGGGACTTTATAAAAAAAATGCATATGCTTTTAAGCATTGTTAGACTCGGTATTTCGGCAAAATTAATACTTCATCTTTCAATCAGTCCCAAGTTGAAGAATAGAAAAATTTACAAAAACATACAAAATGCGACAACAACAAACGTGAAAATTCTTTAATTGTCAAATGCCTACAGCTACAAGTAATAAAGAAAAGTAGGTCCATACAGAATTCAAAGTTTGATGGTAAAACTGAAACAATTTGAAATTCGGGGATTAAGGTGAATTTTATTCGGATTCAGTGGAATAGTCATCTCGGCGTCTCATAGAGCAAGAGGATTATATCACATTTAGGACTGAGTACTTTACCTGTCAAACTGTGATCCGGCCTGACATAACTTACTCGAGCAACTCGATTACGAATTGAAATTTAAACCAAGCCGTAAAGTCGATTTGGCGATTGGGCTCAAATCCGACCTAAACCGACCTTGTCCACCTCTAATCACATTTGTCTTGTCACATGAGATGAGTATATTACTTATACCTCACATACCGATGTATAGAAAGACAATCCTCTCGCAGGGTGAGGCATCTCACACGGAGGGGATCATATCACAATTACTTTGTCACACAAGATGATTATATTACTTATACCTCATTGTGCGAGATGTATTACCATGTGAGATGGTTGCTTCATATGTGCTTTGATTTGTGAGATAGTTCAAATATGTTTGATGAAGTTGATCACATCGGAAGTTTAACCTGACAATAAAATTACAATGAGCATCAAATGAAGTTTTGATATTCCGAGCTAAGCATTTTCGTATCCGCCTATTTTCAAATGTTTGAGTATTATAATAGGGAATTGTGTTTCTTGATCGAATAAACTACCATCAACCTATCAAACAAACTATTTCATTTTTTGGTTAGGGGGATTGGTTCCTTGAATGGATCAATCACCATTAAATCTACCGAATCATTTGTCTGAACATCTTGATAAGGGGATGAGTTGGTACCTTGATCGGACTAACTACCACTAAACCTATCAAACAAACTGATTAAGTGTTTTGGTCGTGGAGTCAAGGACTCCATACCTACCTAGATAAGGGAGGCACCCGCCTTACTGGATTGCCTCTATTAACTGTACGAGTTGACTCGATCTTATCTGAAAACTTGATGGGAAGAATTGAAAATCTAACGAGGACCGAACTCAATAACCTATATGTGAAAATCAAAGTTCGTGTCCTATCCATACATTTTTACGAAGTCCATAACATAAAATTAAAATAGATCTCACGCCTCCTATATTTGTAATAAGCATTATTGGTGCAAGAATATTCATTCAAGACTCTTAAGGATTTGTTTCACACTAGTTATTTGAAAATAATTTTTCCTAGAAGTCTGCACAATCACAATAAAATAATATTATATATGAACCCCAATTATTTTACTTTTTAATTATACTTTCTTTATAAAATTACTTTTTACTTCAAATTATCTCTCCTAAACAAACACTAAGTTTTATAACGGGTGAGAGGTTAACCCAATTTATCCAATCATTTCACATAATTTCAAGAGAAAATTACCCCAATACCGACATTTTAAGTTGCAATTTCAAAAATCAGGTTTTTCAATTTAAACAATCAGGTATAATTTTATTTATTTTTCAATGAACACATTAATTATTATTTTAAAAATTGACATACCATTTATCCCTTTACATTCACTTTCTAACATTTCTCTAAATGGTCTCTCCACCTGTTTTTATTCCTTTTCTTCTCTACTCCAAAAATGGCGTCTCAAATTTTCCCTATTTTACCACCGGTACATTTTCTACACTAACCATTCTTCCCCCAACGCCTACATGGAAGTCATTGAAATCCCCATCAAATCCCCTTCTGATGAATCATCAGCCCTCAATTCCCATTTCAATTGTGCGACCTGTGTTGATTGCAATTTTCGTAAAGATTATGTGGTCAATAGGTAAACAATCCACGTAGATAGCTTTATATGCATGATAGTCAAACGTTAGTTACTCGAGGCATTTTCCGGTGGTGGTGGAGGCGGCCATGAGCACTCTGACACTCAAGTTAGTTAACGTCGAAGGAGAAGGGAGTAACATCGTTGATTCAAAGATAATAAAGCAAAGAATGTATTTTAGTGTAGAGTTGCATTACCTTTGAAATGATGCTGCGTGAGTTATTTGATAAGTGTATTTTATGCACTTATTTGACATTCTAAAATATCGATATTTTGTAGTCCTTTTGACAAAATATATCCTAAATTGTTGTATTTTATGTTATATAGGTAAAACCACAAGGAATCCAAAGAAAGAAGCGAAAATTGGTGAAAATGACAAAATTTAAAATTTGAGGACCAAATTGAAAATTCAATAGTTGATTCGAACCACAAGATGATAATTTGAAGATTGCTAGGAGAAAATTGGATGTAATTAGAACTAAAAAAGGAATGGAATATGATCAAAACCAATTTCCAATCACACAAGTTATATTTCAGATTTCCAACAATTAAAGTGACAATTTGAAATCATTCATGTTAGTCAATGTTCCTAATTTAATTGAAAGTCTCTCTCAATAGCGATCAAATATATTCCCCTCATATGACCCTTCTATCTCTCGATGAAAGATGCAAATATGATAAATGTATTAACAAATACTAGAACACCTATTGAAACCATATAAAGCATAGATGTATATCTCTATCCTCTATCGAGCCTTACAATGTTTATTATATTGTGCTTAAACCCTATTATCTCTCTCGATAACAATAAAATCCAGTAACAATTCAATTGGTGATCAAGCAATGAAAAGAATGATAAAACAATAATAAACATCCACAAATTANTTGCAATATTTATTATAATGTGTTTAAACCCTATTGTCTCTCTCGATAACAATAAAATCCACTAACAATTCAATTGGTGATCAATCAATTGAAAAGAAAAACGATAATAAACATCCACAAATCAAATCAAATTAAAGTCAAAATAATTAATTAAAAACTAAAAATATTATAACAAGGGTTCATCTCATCTTAACAATGTATAAAATTAGCCTAACATAATGAAATTACAAGAAATCATATTTAAGTGAAAAGACATAACCCAATTTTTTTTTTAAATTGAGAATATGAAGACGAATATTGAAATCTTGAATATCTTCCAAGGTTTCTTGATGAATCTTCACTTCCGTCTTCTCTTCTTTGCCCAAAAATCAGGTTTGAATCTTCACTTGATCGAATTCTTGCAAATTTCCTTCAATTCTTTCACAAAAATTATAAATTTTCCTCATTTGATGATAAAAATTGATAAATATTGGAGTATGAGATGTAAATGAGAGGTCTTCAATATATATTCTGTTGTTACGTATTTGTAGGAGTCAAAAATTGGTTGAAAATCACGTCCAAATTAATTTCCAATCGAATAAGGAAAGTTATCTTCGCGCGAGGATTTTTTTTATCTCTGTACAGCAGTCCGTAATTTGGCCATTACTTTTCTCCGGATATCCGATTGAGGCGATGCAAAGTGAATTGGACAGCTAACTCAAAGGGCTACAATGTTTCTAAAAATCTAAATTTTCCAATTCGAACGTTTACTATGTCAAAAATCAATTTTAATCTTCAACTAAAAATCTA
>CAIGRT010144603.1:0-10950 GCA_903798405.1 Fraxinus platypoda | reverse complement strand
TTGTAGAAAACACGTAACTGAGGGACATGGTTAATGTTGAGATTGTGTAAGACACAACCCTTTGTGGGTGAAAAATGCACTAGAATTGCATGGTTGTGTGGGATAGATACACTTTATGTTGTGATTGTGTAAGAAACAACTCTTTTGCCCTGGTGCCCATTATTTTCAAAAAACAAAAAAGAGTTTTGAACAATATTTTTAGAAAAAATGTATGGTTATAAAGTTGGAAAAATTTTAGGATTTATGTGCAAAATATTTTATTGTGTGAATGTGTTGAAAATGATCATGTAGCAAAACTAGTTTTAAAACAATGGACACCAAACGAGGGCTTTTTTTGTAGTCTGTATGGAATCTATACATTTTATGCTCTCTTAATCTACACTTTATGCTCATTTCCAATCTTAATATAAATTGGAGGTTGTTGAACAGATACCTGTTTCTTCAAGTTTCCATGCAAGAATGTTGAAATCCAACTGGAAGATAGGCTATGAATGTTGTGATGCCAATGTGATCACCAATATGATTGTATCATGTCTTGCAACTGGAGTAAAAACTACTTTATAGTCAACCCCATACTCTTGCTTGTATGCCTTGTACTTGTCAACTTCACCATTTTCCTTTAGTTTTGTTTTGAAGATCCACTTCACGCCAATGGTTTTGTGACCTTCTAGAAGATTCGATAGCTCCCAAGTATTGTTTCTTTCAATGGATGAAATTTCATCATCCATCAATTTTCACCATTATGATTCTTTGATAGCACGTTCAAAAGTTGTAGGGCCACAATCTGAAAATAAAGCAAAGTGAGTGATTGGATATTTAGTTTGGTCAATCTAGTTACCTTATAGTCTATCATCCATGCGAGCATCTTTTGAATACGGCGAAAATGAGATTTAACTGCTGCATTAGTAACTTCTACTGTTTGTGAAATTTCAATGCTTGTTGGAGTTACATTTGGTAGATCTTCCGAGTATAGGATTCATTGAAATTTGTTGGTATAGGGACTGTTGCATTCTTCTTCAACTTGACTAGAAATTTTTTCTGGAGTAGGTTGTTGCCCTTTCCAATCCCATGTGCTCTCCTCTTCAAAAATGACATTTCACTTGATGACAATCTTCTTCGTCAGTGGATTGAATAATTTATATGCATTTGATGTTTCACTTACACCAAGAAAGACACTTTTTACCCTTATCGTCAAGCTTCTCCATTTTCTAATTTGGGACATGTACATACGCGATACAGCAGAAAATTTTGAAGTGATCTACAGCTGGTCTCTACTCACTCTAACCTATTTTGGTGTCATGTTTTGAACAGCAAAAATAAGACTCCTATTCAAGACATGGTACTCTAATTTACTGCTTCCAACTAAAAACTCTTTGGAACTCTCCCTCTTGCCAGCAAGCTTATCACCGTATTGATGATGGTTTTATTTTTTTCTCTCTGATACACCATTTTTTGTCGTGTATAAGCGACCGTGCGAGTTGTATTCGAATGGCATGAGCATCACAAAAACCTGCACTCTTTTGACCAGTATTCTCTATCGTGATCAGTACAAAGATTTTTATGTTTTCCTATTTTATTTTCAACTCCTGCCTTGAAGCTTTTAAATGCACTAAAAGCTTATGCTTTCTCGTACAAAAAATCGAAGTTTTTGAGGTATGATCATCAACGAAGGTAATTAAGTATCTCTTATCCCAATTAGAAGATGATTTTCTCGTCCCACAAATGTCGAAATGAATCAGCTCCAGAATATAGTTTGCTCTCCATGACTTTCCTTGAGAAAATTAAGAACAACGTTGTTTGCCAACATGTTCTTCAAAAACTTGAGAATGAGTGGCAATTTTTCTCGTACCATTTTTTTTACTGTTGTAGGCTCTTTAATCCACCAAAATTCAAAGTGCCATAGCCAAAATGCCAAAACTTTCATATGATGACATCATTAGTGTACTCTTCCATAATATAGGAGCCGTCCATGGGCATGAGCAGCTTGCATCCCTAAGCGAAGTTGTTAACCTACGGACCTCACCTTCGGCCACATAACATCATCCCACATGGTTTTTGCAATTTTAGTAATTTAATTAATAATTGTCCTCTGGATGAACCTCACATAACACTAAAAGGAAATAAGATCCAATAGGTTGGGTAGGAAAACAACCAGATGGAAAGGCACTTTGTAATTAGCGTATTTGTTCTACAAGAAAACTACTTTATCAATCTTTAGATATCACTTGGAATCCTCTTATCATAGTTATAAAACCGGCCAGGAAAATCATCGGCCCGAACCCTTGACCGGGCCGAGCAAATTAATTTAATATAAATGTACTTGACTCGGTCAAAATCGGGATTTGACCGAGTTAACCGACGATTTACCCGGTCCGATTGACCAGTTTGATTGAGTTTTGAAATCCTCTCATAAAATTTTTGGGTCCAAGCGAATTGAATCTTGGACCTCTAAGAAAAATAATGGGTTCCTCACCACTTGAACATAAAGTGCTTAGTATTACTTGTGTGCAATAACTTATATCTATCTAATGAATCATTTATAATTTTTATAAAAATATTCTTTTAAAAAACTTTGATCCAACTTTTTACTTTATTTTATAGACCTAAATAATTAGTGAAAAATAAATTAAAAATTTTAATTTTGCCCTTAGAAAAAAAATTTATACTTTATATTTTTTTTTGTAGGTTTTTTTGCAATTACCCGTCGGTTGAACCACCGGGTCACCGGTTGAACCACTGACCCATTGATCCGCTGCATTGTCCAAATTTGTATTCGGGTCGAGTCTGACAACGATGTCCCTTATAGATAGGAAAAGAGCTATAAGAATAATATTCAATGAAGTAATTCAATTTGAAAAGGAAACAATGCCATATCAGCCATATTTCTTCAATCAACGGGCGAGTGATGAGTGCAAAATTTACCTAAATCGATGAGGAAACTCACAAGTAAATATCTATGTACAAATAGTGGTAAATATACACAATTATCTAAACTCTAGCCAAATCTGTTACGCCTCATCTGACAAGGTTCCAAAAATCATGTGGCAAGCAAACCCTAGGCCCGCACTCCATATCATTCTGTCCAAGAGGTAATTTGGCCGAACTCAAGTAAAGAGGCCGAACCTATAGGGAATGCCAAACCCATTTGTCGGAATCTACCTCATAGGGAGAACTGAACCTTCATGGCGAGAATACAAGGGACTTAGCAGGAGATCTTTTATGCAATCCTTAGTGAGTAATTGATGTGACAATTCACTACTACTTCCACCCTAATCGGGACAAGTCTAACAAAATGGTGTTAGCATTAAATGTTCAAAATTGATTGATGTCTTTGACAAGAGGCTTTGGCCGCATGGATGAGACCACGTATACTTTAATCATATGGTCAGAATCCATCATATTCTACTAAGCTCACAAAATGTGTCATTCCAAAAGTAATGCAAATTTAGATTCTCAAGCTATAACTCTTCAATCCTTATTATCACGTACTCCCCGAAGCCGACCCCCCTTTTTACATAAGAGGCTCGACTCTAAAGCATCTCTCACATTCATATACTTATTACTTAAACTGATTTGACCATTGGATTGCGCGCGACCAACTCCATCACCACCAGAGGAAGCCACGTGTAGCTAACGATTTGTTTTAGTGTATATTAAACAATTTTACGTTGACGTGAGAGACCTTGAGATATTGTGACCACGTTGAAGGTACAAAAATTGAGGTCAACAAACTCCTTTATTTATCCCACCCACGTCCATATTCCAGTGTTCCTTATTCACGTTTTTTGACAATTGAGAGTAAAAACAATAATTGGTCCTTTTTCTTGGTGCAATGATCTTGATGTCTATCGTTTTTGCCCAAATGTGCACTTAGCATATAGTTTGATAGGGACGTGACAAGAAATTTGTAGAGAGCAACATCATGCAGATTTTTAAGGTCCGCAAATTAATAGTATTATATATTAACTTCGTGAAATCTACTGAAAAAATTGCATAATTTATCACATTCTTGTTCTTCATAAGGTAGGTAATTAATTTATTAATCATAATAATCCAAGGGAAAATTAAGAATTAAGAATGCTTATGTAATTGTTTTTGATAAAAAAATAATGATAATCTCTTATTTGTCAATGGACAAGGCTTCGTCACTATCGAATACGACAGATTTAATTCTCACCAAAACCGATCCATATTAGACCATTTTCATCCTTAATGCATATAAGAAGCTAGAGGAAATTACACTCCTTACCTAGTATTTGATATAATTTCAGAAATTACTTTATCATTAATTTTATTCAAGATATAATGTTAAAAATATAGTAAAATAAAAAACATGTAAATCACCACACTCATACTAAATAATCAATTGTGAGCTATAGATGTCCACAAATCACGCCACTTACCAAAATTTTATAAATCATAATAGAAAATTATTCGTATCTGGATAAATTACCAAGTCATAAATCAGAAAATTACTGAGTTGTAAAATAGAAAATTATGTATTTCTACAACAAAGGAACATTCATACTGGATGGATACGAGGGGAAAAAAATGATGACGATTGTTTTTTCCCCCCCAAAAAGCATGTGTCACGATTTGGCCAATAAATTTTTTTTGAATTCTAAGATGATTTAGACGCAGCAATAAATGATCAGCTTAATACTAGGGTAATTAAAATTAATTTCAGTTTCAAAGAATGTATGGAATCTAAATTGGGTATATAATATTTCCCAAAATATTAACCATATCACAAAATAATACTTGGATTATAAAAATCACATAGTATATCTTGAATATTTATTTCGTAATGATGCAAATACGACGAACCCTATTATTAATAAAAACCAAAAATTACTTGTATATGTATATGCTAAATATATATTTTAAATATGTCAATTAAAAATCAGAAAAACTTACAGGTCAGCTGAGCTCGACTCAAATCTTAATTTAACCCGTCTATTTGACCTCGACAAGAAATATAAGCATGCAATGACACTAGAGTTTGTATTAAGTCGACCCTGGAATTAGAAATACAAGTTTACCGACTTCGAAAATAAATACAAGTTTACCGGCAGCACAAGACTCGTAACCTTGCTCAAGGATCCACGTCTCTATTTTCAAACTGCTCGAGTATGGTATTACAACTATTCATTGTGCGCGCATCAAGGAGACCATGATTCCACAGTTTGATCATATGTAATCTCCAACACCTATGGAGAACATGAGAAACACAATTAAATAGAACTTCTTCTCGACAAATAATAACACACGTGTCCCTTATCCTGGGTATATATTTTTCTCTCGTTTTTTATGAAACCCAGGACATAGATGTCATTCAAACAAGAAGTTATCAGACAAATAAATAAACTGACTCTTCTCTTTCATTCTCTAAAACTAATCAATAACAAGCAAAAATAACTTTATTGCCAAATCTAGATATACACAACTGAAGTAGATAACTAAAATTCTTCCTCTCTCCAAAATCAAAATTCTTATGAATTATGTTGCAAAAAACCTAGGTATGGCACAGGGTAACAGCACAATTTCTAATGCAAATACAACAATCTGGATAATAAAGAAGTTACCAGAGCAATGCTGCTGCCCGAACAAGATCTCGTCCGTGCAAGTTAGAAAACGCCTTGCATGCCCATGGAATATGACCATCCGCTATCACCCTGCCATCAAGACAGAAATAGTACTTTTGACAAAAGGAGAATGCTGTAAATTGACCTTGCTACTAGTCAAATATGCTAATAGTGATAGAAATACGGAAGGTCTCATTATCTTGCTAAATATCAAACAGAGACTGGTTTAAAGAACTCATTGTTCTAGCAAAACCCTCAAAAATACAGTCGATACTCATCCTCACACCAAGGAGACAGTTAAAATATTTAGCAATTCTACAATCAATGTCTTGCTAGAGGCATCATGAATCCTAATGCAAAAACGGTTTCATTTCTTTCTTGATCAATCATCATCTGGGCCGAATATTAAGGTATTGTGTAAAATTATTAAACAGAAAGCTATGGGGTCATTTTTTGTACTCAAAACAGGTTTTTGTCCGGATGAGAACCTTGAGAATCTTAATAAACTAAATAGAAGGGAAACAATGCGAAAGTGGGTAACCTTTGCTTTCTAACGAATGAATTCCAGAGATGCATCAATTTCTTTTCATCTTTTGAAACATCAACAAAGTCGTCGAGCATCTGCAAGTAATGATGTATTGATCATAAATATAAAAGTATCATCAAGCAAAACAAAGAGCCTGACAGATTAAATTAAGGAAACTTTAGTGCATTGGCATTGAACTATCAATTACCATTTAAACAGCACCTAATCGTCTAGGCTGAGGAGAACTATGTCATCAAAACCAATATGGAAACCCCATATTCAAAAATATGTTTTCCATGTTTAGTATGATAGCACCATGGCATACATGCTCATACAGCTCATAGAACATGAAAAAGCATAGAGAAATCAAGGACATGATATAAGCAATCAAAACTTGGCAATCACGGAACCTTACATCACACTCTTTCAATGTGGTATTTTAGATGTCTGAAGTAAAAGATTGCAATTGAAAAAGATTCAACGTCATGAGGGCATGGATGATATGAGATCTCTCAAGCCACTATAAAAACCTCATGGGCTACGTTGTTCTTTGTAAATCAGTTTCAACTAAGATATTTAACATTCATTATTTCAAGAAGTTTTCAAAGTTCAATTGATATTTTTTCAGTAAAAACTCTTTAGCTGTTACCTCATAATAAATGGATTAAACCTAACACCTAAGCATCATATCAAAACAATCATCCTTTGCCTTTTCACCAAACTGCAAAAGTTCATCAAGTATATTGATCCTTTTGAAGATCTATTTCAACTACCTAGTTATTTAAAGGGTCACAAAATGTCAGGGAGAAGCAACCTATATTGCTTGCTTCAGTACCACAAGTAAACATGCCTGGAAGCAAGCTATGCACATTCTATACACAATAGGATAATGATTATGATACACAAGCATACCCTTTGATCTTCCAAATCAGCAACATCATCATCAACTTCATCTTCACTGTCACGATCTGATAGGACTTGCTCCATGGCCATAGGCTTAATGCAAGTAAAAATTTCCACAATCAGATATCTAGATAAATCTTCACAACTGGTTTCAAACATAGCAGCATTATTTGCCATACATAAAAGTTTTATTTTTAATCTCGAAACAACGCGATAATGTAGCAAAATGCAAAATGCCATGCCCAAATCTCAAAATAACAAACTATTAACAAAAGCACAAAATGTAATTATCCATTAGAAATGGTGGTGCTACGTATATTCTACAGTGATAGATTCACCAAAATTCTCTACAAAAGAATGTCAAACAATTTGATGCAATTAAGTGTAAAAAGAATGGAAGACTGCAAGTAATAGCATTATATGAATTACTTGAACTATTATATCACCCAATTGTAATACAAGCGATTGACAAAGAGGAGCACAGAGAATTAGGAAAGGTAATGTAGATATCATATAAATAGATATGAAACATCGAAAGCACAGATCACAAAAAACTTATAATCTGAACATAATAACACTAAGTAGAGCAAAAAACACAAGGATTTATTTCATAATCTTTTAGATGATCAATGAGTTCCTGCAAGTATCACATTTGTCTCATATTATTTGCCGCGCTTTCCATTTTTTATGTCTCGTCGAAAGTGTCACCCACCAAAAAAAGGAAGCACTTCAAGATTGGAGTCCCAAATTGCTCATTTCAAGTTAGCAACAAAAAGGTAAGAAAAAAAAGTTCACAATTAAAATTCTATCAAAACATGTGGCTGAAAATGGAAGGTGAATTTGAAATTTGAAAATAAGAAGGTGAGACGTCAAGTATAAAAGTTACATTCCTTAAAACTTATGTGCAAAAAATGCGATGACAAATAATTGAACATTAAGGTTCTAATGGGATCCATAAGCAAGATTACTCAATGAGTGGTACTTGTAGCATCTGATATTTAGTTTAAAAATAAGTACCCCACACTACCATGGAAGGTAGTTCCTAGTTGGAAATCTTCAAATGTTAACTTGGGCAAAATCATAAACCATGGGGATCAAGCTTTTCTGAGTCCTTTTTCTTTGTCCATAATTATATAGTGTTGAATTACACTAGAGCTCTACAAAAGAAACATTTTCTGAGTTCAGAATTTCATTATTTTGCTTCATCGGAAAATCAATTGAGACTGCCAGGGGATTAGCACATTCAGGCATGGAAATTACAACAGTGCCATATAGAAAACAAATGAGAATGCACGCTTACCTGAGCTCTGTGAGAGTGAAAGAACTGCCGCTTCTGCAACAGTGCACGGCTGGGGAAAAGTAAAATTCCAAGTCAAAACATAGCTCGTATCCAAGGCCTTACGCTCTACAGATCACATGATTCACATTAACAGATTAGATAAGGGTGGATATAACGATGCCTGAAATCTGAAATACAATCCCTTCCCTCAATTTTGTTAAAACTCAAAGTTTCTTGCTACAGGCACGACAAATTTTGAACATCCTCCTCACCGGATCCTTATAAAGGTATTTAATCATAATTAAATTTATCGTGAACTTCAACTTAACAATGTCAAATCGAAACATAAAATCATAACTGCAATCCCTCAAAAATGAGAACAATTCAACTGAGTATAGAAGTGTATACCCAAATCTGGCTTACAAGTAAAACCCTTTTACTTGAGCAAATGAAACTATATTTTGAATCAGTAATACCATGATTACCCCAGGTTTAAATTTATGAGTTGGTCAGATTTACAATATGATGAAATTAAGAGGTTAGAGTTGTTTTGAGGAAAAAAGAAGCTCCACAAATTTTCACAAAAATAAAATAATATTAATAAAATAAATAAATAAATAATAATAAAATAAAATTACGAATTGTACATAAATATTTTAATTAACACTTCAGCTAGCATACTTACTTTCTGGGATCAGAGCGTTCAACTGATAACTTCCTCGTCTTTGCAAATTGTAGGATACCAGCAGGTGTGAGGTTGCTTCCAGGTAATGATGATAGGGGACCTTCAGGGTCTTCATATAAATGAGCTGTCCCAGTTGATAGTTTGAGGCTGGATGCATCATGTTCCACACTCTCTGTAATACCAATATAGAATAAGAGGTAATGTCCCCATGAAATATAAATTCAACTACTATACATATTGTAACGACCCGACCTCGCGCAGGAACCGTTATCATATCATACGTACTGTCCGCTTTGGGAGAGCCTAAATTCATCTTACCCCTCACGGCTTTCTGACGCGTCCCCTAGGATTCGAACCCAAGACCTCCATCATATAAGAGACTCAGGCCCCGTTTGGGAGGGATTAAAATCCAATTAAAATTGAAAATATGGGCGTTATTGGGTCCCACTCGTCCAATAAAAGTCAACAATAACGGCTATATTTTCAATTTTAATCCGATTTTAATCCCTCCCATACAAGGCCTTAAGTTGAATTCTGGAGGACGCATCGAACGTGAGGGGTAAGATGGACTTAGGCTCTCCCAAAGCTGACAGTACGTATGATATGATAACGGCTCCGACGCGAGGTCGGGTCACTCAACTGGTACCAGGATTCAATTTAAGTCTCCCATATGATGGAGGTCTTGGATTCGAATCCTGGAGGACGCGTCAAAAAGCCATGAGGGGTAAGATAGGTCTAGGCTCTCCCAAAACGGACAGTACGTATGATATGATAACGGCTCCGACACAAGGTCGGGTCATTACACATATCTTATATGCTTAGGTTGGTTGTCCTTGGAAAAATCTAGGCAAAAAAGGCAAGCAAGAAAGAATTTTCCAGTGTCTAATACTTTTCATCACAAAAATTAGTGATATAAAAATTGACTTTCTCATGTCTCATAATTTTTGTATTGGTATTCAAGGATCTGTCAAATGCTATTGTAAATAGCATTTGAACAGATGTACTTAGGGATGGAAAATCAGTTGGGATCAGGAAGTTTTCTGTTTACAGAGTAGGATATTTCAGAAAATGAAATGAGTAGCTTCAATATGCATAAGCCTATCAAAAGAAAAGTGTATCCATAATTCAACTCCACAGCAAGCCCTCTAAAGTGACAAGAAGAACATGATTGATTAATAAATAAGTAGGAAATGAAAATATGACAAAAATAACACTGAAAAATGACGAAAAAAAGGATGGGAAAGAAGGCAAAAAGATTCCAACGAAAGATAAAGCATTATCTATAAAGGAATTATACCATCAATTTTGTCTTGAAGATGATTGATTGATACCGGTAAATCTGAATCTAAGACTAAGGGATGCACATGCTTTGAACTTTGAACTAGGCTCTTCAGTTTTGTGCGTAGTGGTGCCTTAGAACTGGATCACACCCGAATCATTTCATTACATTTGACACTGACAAGTGTAAAGATATTATACTTCTCAGACTAAATTCGGGAATAATTCCATACCAAAAGAAAAATATCTGTTGCTGAGGATCAACACCGGCTGCAACTATCTGGACACATCAGATTGGCAAAGGAAGTTCAATTACATAGACAAGTACATTAAAGTTACGCCATTTGACAACAATCATATAAATTCGTTAGATCTGGATCTTCCAAGTCCCACTACATAACAATCAGAATTACTCCAGTTGCTAAATGTCATCAATGTCATAACGCAAATCAGGGGCGTGAAATAACTTGCACCCACCACCTACAGGTCAATCAAACTACTGTCGTACTCACATTAACCACAAACCAAAGCAGGAAAATTTGCTAGTTGATTGTACTGCATGTTTTTTATCTATCAATTAAACAAGAGATTCCAAGTGTAACCAAGAACTTCCAGGCTTCAGATGCATTTACCAGCATAGTTTAGCTCATATGTTTCTATATCTTACATACATCTCTAAATGAACAAGTCATTA
>CAIGRT010144598.1:6236-30732 GCA_903798405.1 Fraxinus platypoda | reverse complement strand
CGACTCGACTCGACTCGTTGACACGGCTATTCACATCCATTACATTTTTGTAGGTTGACATAAATTACTTTAGATAATTAATCAATAAATTAATAATCTAATAATATTTTTCAATCTTAACGTTATTATATTTTAGAGACTTTACTATCAATCAAACTTTAATGTCAATCCATGAATTGTAAATTGAAATGTACCACATAAATTCAACTAGTTCCAATTCATTAAGCCCATATTTAGGCTCCATTATTCTACATTTTAGCAGGGGAATAGTAAATTTTTGGAAAATATGTGATTAAAAAAATGATTTTTTTTTTAAAATTTACGTATAATATTACTCCCTCCGTCCCAATTATATAGGCTGGGTTTCCTTTTTCTCTTGTCCCAAATATATAGGCTTGTTTCCTAATGTAGAATATTTTATTGTGTTCTTTTACTAATATACCCTTATTAAATTTGCCCCACTTAATAAGCAAACTTCTTGAAAATTCAAATTCTTTATGAATTCCAACAATAATTTAGTTTTACACATTGAAAATTAAATAGGGGTAAACTAGGAAAGATCTTGGCAAAAATTTATTTTCCAATGACATTAAATAAGCTTTCTTAATCCGTGTGAAAAACTAAACAAGCCTATATAATTGGGACGGAGGGAGTGTTTTATTAAAAAATACGTGATTGATAAGAAGAGAGAAAAATAAATTTTAATTTGATGGGACAAAAAGTTATGCCCAAATTAGTTACTTTAAAAAAAATATTCAACTCGAACGACTCACCGTACATAAAATCGCATGATTCATCTGGCGGAATCTACCAGGTAAAAATTCTGTATCTCTTTAAGCTATAAATATATAATTTCTTATATTTTTAATCTATTTTCTTGGTTTTCCTCTTATTATATTCTAACGAGTTCATTGCTGTCTCATTCTTCTTCGTCCATTTTTCAGGTAAAATTCTTGTCAATTTTGCTTCTTTCTTGCTTTAAATTCTTAATCGGTTTTATAGATTAACTGTTTGCTTTTTTTTTCCCCCCCTTCATTTTTTTTTTTTGGGGTTTTGCCGAGTATAAAAGCTTTGAGTTGGGTTTTGAATTTTTTTCTCTCCTTTTTATTTCTTGAACTTCATAGTTTTTAGATGTTTTTGTTTGCTGGGTCTCTCATTTTTGAAATAGATGATAGGCTGAAATTTAGTTTAATTTTATTTGCTTGGATTTTTTTTTACAGATGAATCTGTGGGTTCGTTGGAATTTTATTTAAAGATTCAATTTTTTTTTCCCTTCATTAAGCGCTCAAGAAAAAAATTTCTGACTGCAAATTGAAGTGGCAGAGCCTACTTTAATTCAGGTTTGTTTCTCTATATATAATTTGATTTCTCTCATGAAATTTATATTTATTTTATGTTAGGAAATTTGGAGTTTGTTGTAATTGATATGTGGGTGAAAGAGATATTCTTAGAAATAAATGTTAATTTTTTAGTGCTTACATGTAATACAAGTACTTCAAAAAAAAAAAAAAACTCCTTTAGTTTTGATGCAATGATTTGTAAGCAAATACATAATTTGTGTAATGATAAGAACTCAAAAGCTCTTTACTGATAGAAATAGCCATTAGCCATGTGATTTCCGTAGTTCCTCGTGTTTCTGATTCTTCTACTTTGGGAAACTTGCTAGTATAATACATGAATTTATGTAGATCCTCCATTGCAATTCATGGTTGATTACTGATTGATTATTTTGAAGTTTTATGCTCGAAGTAGTTATTATCTTTGCAAGATTTAGTTCTTAGGGTTGAATGTTGGTCCAGTTAAACTGACTGCTTTTTAAACGTGTGTTTAGATTTCTTAGGGCTGAATACTCAAAACTACTTTTGTAAAATTCCCTAGCAGTAATACCTGGTAAGAGAATAAGAGCATTGAGCATGAATCCAATTCAAACTATGGTTCATGGCTGATCCATTAAATCTTGAGAATATTTATTAACTCACGACAATCCCATTGTAGTTACCGTGTTGTTATCTTTGTACGTCGAGACGACTAAGAATACTTGTCTAATTAGCTGTTCAGCATGGAAACTACTCTAGTTTTGGCTTCTAGACACGTGGTGCTAAGTATGAGAGATAATTCAATTTAAAGAGAGTGAGAACATTATTGGTCTTGTGGTCACGGTTTCAATTTGTTCTTTAGAAGATCTATCTTTGTGTCTGTTAGTGCAATAAATGTAAAAATTTTCTAGACTAGACTATTGGAGTATTGTTGGGTTCACACACCAAAAGATTTCTGCGTATTATTAAATCACATATCGTAGAAAAATGTTGTGTAATATTATGGATACCTGACCCTCTACAAAAAATCTTAAGAAGATCTCGAGCAATTATTTGACAGTTCTGTTTGCAGCATCTTTTCCTTATATAGACATGGCAAAATATAGGCAAAAAAAAAAAGGATCCGTGAAGGTGGTTCTCTTGGGGGTGGGTGGGTAGAGGTGTTAATATATCAGAGGCCCTTTTGGACATTGATACCAAGCCAAACTCAAATCATTAGATACACTGATCATGTGGGTATATTTTGGAAAGTAGTAATTGAAAATATTCATTGGCAACTTTGTTGAGGAATGCATATTTCATTGACAGGTTTAATATCGGGATTATTCAAGAGGTTTGGGCCCATTTAGGTTACGCACAAATAACATTTTTTGACAAAAATAAAAGATGATTGGTAATTTGGTCTGTCTGTGATCAATGGAGAAGAATGCCTTGTTGTAAACATATGAACTGGTCTTTTTTACCATAATTGAAATTCGCGCAGAGATGATTTTTTACTGCTCAGGTTGGCTTGTAAGGTGAGTGGTTTCAGTTGTGTTAGTGAACCAATGACCCTTGGATATATCTTGATTTTAAGATGTAGTGCTCTAATTGCGTGTAGACCTAGGATGAATAGTACTCTCCTAGGGCTAAACATTAGTGTTTGACATGTTGAACACACAAATACATGTATTTAAAGTTATTTTATAGTTTTCTAGATTTGGATTTGCTAAGGACAAGAAGATACATGCTTGACAGGCACGATCGCTTCTCAAGTCAAAATGTTGATTGAGATGCAAAATGGGTTAAATGATGATATACTGAAAACAAAGATCCAAATTTGGTAGCCAATTCAATAAAGGGGGAAGTTGCACAGCATTTGTAGTATATCCAGAGATCATAGTTCAGCTATCTAAACAATTGTGTAAAAGTTGAAATTTTGATTTCTTAAGCTGTTAAATGCTAATAGTTCCACAATCCTAGAAAAAAAAAAAAAGAACTGCCACAAGTTTCTTTCTTTTATCTTGTTATATGTTTATCAAATTCTTGATTCTATGTTGCGATAGCATTATTTATAAAAAAAATTGGCATGGCGTGCTCTTCCATTCCTATAGATTACATTATCAAATTTTTTCTTATTAAAAATGCGAGTACCTGAAACAGTTTCTCTGTGCAACGCGTTCTTCTATTTTGATTCCATTGTCATCATTATTCTACTATGTAGTAGTACCTTCAGATTTCAAAGTCTTCCTCCAAATTCGTAATGCTCAATTTATTTTCTTCCTAGTCTAATCACTAAATATCTAGTGATGACAACATACGGAGGGATCTTACCTTGAATATTTCTTGTGTGATCATCGTTAACTAAATCAAAATGATGAGGACAAAGATCAGAATTTTTATCAAATCTATTGTAATGGGAAATTCCCAATTACTGCCCTCGCTAGGGGTTCAGTCTTGAGTGTTTCCTCATGCATTCTTAACATAATTCCACCATATTTTTTTATAAATCTATAAAATCTATATGCAAGTTTAGATTCATTTCTCTAGACTTGTCCATTAATCTCCTAAGTATATAATCTCAGTACATCTCTTTGGCATAAAGCTAAACCATTTTGAGACCTTATAATTAAATGTTCAATCTCCCTTTCCCGCAGTGTCGAAGTATGTCAAAAGATGCCTAAGATCCACAATATGATTCCCATTAAATAATAAAGCTCTAGATGGCTATTTTGGGCCTTAAAATGTCTTCAAAGGATCTTGGAATTATTAAAAAAAAAATCCTTTCTTTATGGAATATATTCCTTTCTTTGAGCTTCTATTGTACACACCATTTCTCCAAGCCAATTCTTTGCCTCATTTCTGCTTACACCACAATTGATCTGAATAAGGAGGATAAACTACTCATTTTACCATGCAATGAAATCATTCAAATCTCATGAGGCACTTGATTTAGACACCTTCTTGGTTAGATATGTCCACTGTATGTTAATAATGTCCTTATTTGCTTAATTATATGTTTTAATGTTTATTTTATTCTAGAACCTGAAACCATTTTGTAAAATTGCAACCTTCCGATTTCACACTTTTCATCTTTTACTTTTCTAAACTGTTAATCCCTCTGTCCATAATTGAATATGTTATTTTGAATTGGCACTGGATTTTATGCGGAAGTTGAAATGGTAGAAATTGTTCTACCTTCTCCTTCTAACCCTTTGAACTAATTTTTCAAGAAGTTTTACCAGTCACTTTGTGGAAATGGTACATTAAATACAAAATTCCAAAAGTGAAATAGGAATATTCAGTCATATATAGGAAATGTTTAAGAAATTATGATCCATTCTTCTCTTGCTTTAATTGAAGTACTGTGAGTTTTGTACTCCATTCTGTTTTTATTGTTATTGTTTGACACACCCATAACATATTCTAGTAACATCATTTTATATTTAATAATCCATATCCTCTTTTATTTATTTATTTTTTTACTGAAAGTTATTTAAGTTTTCTATCTTGTAAGTGTATGAAGTAAGGTACTCTTCTCTTTCTTCTTTTACAGTGTTGAATTAATGTTTTAGAATAATAATTTGATTGGAACTTAAAAGTAAGTAATTTGAAAATAACTACTTGTTTAGAATTTCTGTGTCATATAGTATAATTACTATGTCAGAACACCCTCTACTTTTAGGCACTTAACACTAGTAAAAAAAATTCTCAATGTTGTTTTTCTATTCCTGTCATCTTTGTTGCTTGAGTAAACTTTTTGTTAGAAAAAGGCTATGATTCTGGTCATATTCTTTTTAATTTCCTCTTCTTAATATACGATAATATTAATCACATCCATGTTTTGTTTTAATGAGGCTTGTGTATCATGCTAGTCTTTTATTAAATTCCTCGAAGCATACGACCTTAAGTGTCATTTGTCGAGGCTCACAACAAGGCCTCAGCACAAGTTGGAGCAAGAAAATAGAGCTAATCTTTAAAACCCATAGGTTCTCAATTTAAAGGAATTACTGCCAAGAGGATCATATGTTATTTACTAAACCAAATCTACTTTAATCATTTTCACATATGAAAAATCGAATTCATGTACTATACTGACTACGACTTACTCTATTGCACTTAGTAAGAATTGATCAAATTGTAAAATCTCTCCGTAACTATATCTTTTTGCCTTACCAGCTCTTGCAAGTTTTCTTGTGTGTTTAAAACATGGATGAATTTGTTCCTATCTCCAGATTGCACATTCACGTTGTTGTGGTTATATAAACGAGTCTCTTTTGTTGGATCTGTCCATGTATGTTGTCCTTATCTGCTGAACTAACTGATTGATCAACTCATCATCCGTCTGAGGCTTTCCCTGATTAGGCGATATTGTGCTGTAGGAGAGAGGTTTATAAATGGCTTTTACATTATTCATTTTTTGAATTGTTTTATGTTTAAATTTTTAGCTTCTCCACGCAAGACATATATATTAGGCTTGTTAAACTAGTGATGCATTTAACTTAGTTTTGGTGTCCATTTAGGCCCTTTTTTTACTCTCTATGGTTTTAAATGTTATTCTGAGACCATCAAACCCTGAACTTGATGCAACCTACAAAAGTAGACATCAGTGGCCTTGGGGGACCATCCTGAAGGCCAAAGTATATTCCCATCTCGGTCCGAACGTGTTGTAATTAATTTTCTATGGTTTTCGGATTGTTTTTGGTAGTTTCTGTGACTTTCTGTATTCGTATTCTTGTGCTACTTATATATTTTTCTCTAGCACTAGGATTTAAGTTGTGCTGTATAAATTGACCACTAGGGCCTGCATAAGGATGTGTACTGAATAAAACCGAGTCTTCTCCATTGTGTGGACAAATTCTCTGTATTGTGTGAATCAACGAATTTTTATGCCTATTTAGCGAATCAACAGGAACTGGGAGTTGCTCTTGAATTCTGTGCATTCACGTTTTTATATGTGCTTCCCTGCATATTTATACAATTGAATCATACTTCCTTAATTACCTTTTATTCAAATTCTACTGGATATTTTTTATGCTTATTTATCTCCTTGTCGGAGTTTACACAGCATTGAATATTTTCTAAACACATTTATATGACTTTCTGGCTCTTCAGATCTGCTAAGCTTCATCTGCCGTAAATTTTGCATTGAGTTGTTCAAAACCACATTTAGAAAATGAACCAACCTTCCGGTGATCATCAAGTAAGCTGCCAGACTATCAATTCCCCAACTCCAATTAAACTGCTGCTAAATGCAAAATTTAAATGCAGGATCAAGTTACTGTCGCAGGGTTTGACGTTATGAGATCTCCTGATTCAAGTTATAGCAATGTGTACCCGGGAAATGAAGACGAAGAGCGAGAACCACCTTCCCTACCCCCGCACTTGCAGCATACTGTGCTAAACCACCCGACAAATGGAGATCCCCATGCACCACTCCCGGACCCACAAAATGTCACTCTAAACCATCTTTACATTGAGAACAGAGAAGCTCCTCGATCAGTGGTGGCGCTTGGGGTCACTCATCGCTTTCGTTCAAAATTCGTTACTGTGGTACTCTATAAACCCGTACCAAGAAGGGGAAGCAACAGTAGATGATTTGATTTGCATGAAGCACAAACTTTTGTCAGCTTGTGTTGAATCCATATTTTGACTGTCATAGGACAGTATTTACTCAAAATCCAGTTTAGTGGAGAAAGAGGTTTATAACCTTGAACTCCTGTAGCGAATCTGTGTTTCACATACATCAGTTTTTAAGGATACAGATGCTCAAAATTATAAGTATCCTGTTGTGTGTTCAATTATTTTTCTCCATAATAGTAGCTGTTAAAAATTTTAAATATTTATGTTTTCTTGAAGCAGTAGTGTTATTTTGAAATTCAATGAAGGCCAAAAATGTCGATTTTTTCTTCTCCTCAATTTACAGAAATAAATAAACCAAACTACTTGAGAAGATTTTAGTAACAGAAGAGTACAGCACAATTTTTGCAAGTTTCAACAAATCTATTCACGATTATCAATAGATATACAAATGGACATTTCACTTCTACAACCTCGGATCCTCCCCGTTCATAGCAGCATGTCCATGAGCATCAAAATTGATTTTGAATTACTGCTATGCGAGCTCAAGTCTAGAAGCTTATCTTCCCACTGCCTCCGCAAAAACTACAGGAACGACCTGAAGAACATTTTGTACAGTAGCTCCACTTTTTCGGAAGCCTGTGAAAACATAATGGGAAGCTCATATATTTACAACGTGCACGGTAGAGGGAGTGAACGAGAGGAATATGAAAATATTTACCCTGCCGTGTATCTAGTTGCCATATTCTTTGCCATCAGTCTTGCTTTTTCAGCACTGTCCTCCGATAATCTCTTTAGTACAAATCCTTCACCGTTGCATTCAGAACAAATACCTGAACCTCCACAGTCTTCACAGGTTTTTGTGGGAGTCTGCCAATTACAGAGTCAAGTTGAATGAAAAACAGCAAAACAGCACAGGAGCAAGCAGAGAAAAATAACTGAAACACAATAACAGTTTACACTCAATGTAATAGCTATATTCACTTGCTGTTGTGGGTTTTCACTAAAATCGAATAGAAGTTAACAATAAAGATCTCACAACTCAGTTTTTGTCTCACACCAAACAGATTCCTTAACATATCATAGGAATCTAGGACGGCATAATATGAAGATATAAATGCTGATACATCCTTATAACTAAAAAAATTGACGAAGGGAAAAGTGAACACGATAATTAGGTTCTACTGAGGCAAACATGAAAAGTGATTAAAAATAAATAAATTAAGTCTGTTAGATAAAATAGATGACATGCAAAACTTTTAAATACCAGTATCAATAGCACTTTTTATAAGATAATTGTCCTTTCATTAATCGGTATTCATATTCAACTTGAATTGACAGCGCTATGAAACGTTCTCTAAAAAACAGTAAATTTTTCTTTAAGGTGCTACACATACCTCAGTTGCTTCAGAAGATTTTGTTCTTCTCCTAAGGATAGTAGCAGCAGCGCCCACAACTGTGGCAGCAACTGCAACAGAGGCAACTGTTTCTGGTAGAGCAGACGATATTCTAAATGTTTCTCTAGCTTTTACTTTTACATTGTTGGAAAACAGAGAATCAACACTCCTCTGAAAAGCATTATAATCTCTAAGCTTGAACCTCCTTGCTGCTTCAGAAAGCAAAAGTAATATCAGTTCTAATTATATATTGATCTGATTTGGTTGTATTTATGGCACGAGATTCTGTTGTTTCGTATTGTCTTTGGAACTTGGTAAGATGAACAGAGGGAACAAATTTATTGTAGAACTTTCATGAAATGTTATTGCACGGTCAAAGCTTCCTAAAGTACTAAAAAAAAAAATTTGTAAGAAAACACAAGAAAAGTAAATGCAACAACTTTTCCAATCTTTTCCCATGCAGTACAAATCCACCAGCTTACTGTTCCTTCTTCGATCTCTCAAACCATCAACCAGTTCAAGTGATAGAGAATAAGGCAAGAGTGAAACATTGAACAAATATGGAATCAAATGCTACCTTTTGAATGATGGAGATTATATCCATATGAGTTTATAAGCAATACTAACTAGTTTTTAATTGAGGAGCAAAAAACCATTTTTATTTGAGAAAATAAAAAAATTGATGGATATCTTTTGATTAATGAATGAGTTTCGTTTTCATAATTTACTTTGCTCTAAAAAACTCCCCAAAAAATGCAAGTGCTAATTGCATTCTGTAGCAGCATCTGGAGTTCATAAAGAAGGATTATCGTGCTTCATGCTACAAGGCATTGAAGACTCTTTTTATTTTTTAGTTTTTTTTTAAATTTTTTTTTTTGCACAAAAAATGGCTTTTGGCCCCTTAGGTCTTATGAAAATTACCAATATTAATTATCCGTATTTTACGAAAAAGGCATATTTGTCATATTGAATTGGAAAGTATAATGTAGTTATTTCCTGCTGTTAGGTTTAAAAACCATGATATACATATGGATTATAACATATACACAAGTAACTCGTGAATCTCTTATGAGTTGCGGTTTTATAAGAGTAACGAATTGGATAGGTATAAGTAAAACCTTTTTGTACAGGCCAGAGATAGAAAGTGCTAGTTTATAACGTCAACAATTTTGAAAGCCTATATCCATGTAAGGTAAATGTCATTCAAAAACCCAAATGGTGGATCAACATAAAAAGGTATAGTCACAGTTGTGTTTGTGATCAAGTATTAACTGTACAGACGAAAAAGGAAATAGAAAGGTAACTGCATGTTCTTTGAAGGCATGGACGTCAAATTTTGCCACTGCAAAGCAGAAGCTTTCAAATCAAGTCCCCTCATTAGACGTTAAGGAGACTAACTGCAATTTCCAATTTTTCCAATTTCACTCAACCGTATGTTTTCTCAACTTCAATGTCCTAAATCATGACCATCAATTGCCAATATAGAGTTCCCAATTGACTCCAAATATAAACGCTTCATCATGCCAAATTGTGTAAAGCCTATGATTATACACTTTGCAGATCGACCTAGTCCTCCTCTATAGAAACGATTTTAGTGGGAGCCATTTTTCTTATGCCAGAGATAAAAGAGATATGAGAATATCCTTATAATCTCCATCTTCACTATAGTAAAAAATCTGCAACTGCAAGTGGACATAGTTCTCACATTGAGAGTAAACCATTAAATGTTGTGGTCATTAATCCATACACATCCTGAGTCCATAAATTAATATCCTACATTGAAAGACAGCAACTCCGTATGTATGCCTCTCCACCAGCATACTCAAGCCTCACTAAGTACTCACCTTTAATGAAACTTAATCCTGGTGAGTTTTGCTTTCTCAAGGCATCCCTTTTCCAACTCCGAGTTATATTCATGGCCTGGTACTAACCAAGACTTTAACTTTCATTAAAATTAAAACCAACCCCCATCAAATTGTTCCTAACCACCAAATTAAGTGTCCCCCTTCTTGAAACACAATAAATTTCAACAATTAACTCTATGTGGAGCCCTTCTCTTGAAATCACAACCACTTGATGTAATTTCTTCTTTAAATCATTGGACACCCAACTTTATATAATACTTAAATTCACACTCCATGAAAAACCCCATCAAGAAACCTACAACCATACTCTTTAATATCCATAAATGACTTAGAAAATTTCCCTAATAATAAATCCCTTCTAATCAACCACCTTTTGTTGAGTTCTTATTGCAATAAACCAAGAATTTATCACTCCATCTTCTACACAGGTAAAAAGTTATCTATTGATGCTACTTTCAACTACTAAAACTACCACCACTGATAATATACCTATGGATAATAATAGTGCATGAAATAGAAGATTTTCTAAAGCTAAATGTGTTTCTGAAAAGAAAAATATGTGATTTTTTGGGTTTATTTACTTACCGTTAATAAATGAAGCAACCTGTAGAGTTGGAGTGTGCAACCCAAGCTCCATTTTCATTTATTAATGGATGGCTTAGCTTCTTCGGTGGGGTTTATAATGAATTGATGCCATTTAGAATGGTCGTCTGAATAAATTTTTCTTTGCAAAAATGCCCACCAAATTTCAAAATTTCCATTCCCTTTTACAATTTTTGTATTTTAGTTTCGTCTTTGGGAAAATAGTATAATTAAAAATAATGAAATGTATCTATTATAATATTCTCATATTACTGAAAAAATTGAGTTAACATCGTTCATTAGTGAAATTTAATTCAAGAAATTGTAATTGTGATATCACGGACTTGAAAACAATATTTGTTCTTTTTTTTTTTTTTAATGTTAATAAATGGTACTTCTAAATGCAATAGTTGCGGCCACAAATTTGTAACTTGTTTTAAATACTTCAACCTACTTTCCGAACGAGATATGCCAACAGTGTATCTCGAAGTTGTGTTTGTCTAATATACCGAACATGTCTTAAATGTAAGCCTAATTTAATTAGATTCGTTATGTTAGATTGGACCAAACTAGATAGTCTAAAGTAAAAATAAATTAAAATTTTATTCATTATATTATCTAGTACTGCATATCGGATGTTTGCTTAGTGCTTTGAAATGGGTCATTTGGATGAGAACGAAATACATGTAAAATTCTGGTGATGAAGATAGAATTGTCTAAAATTGAAGAGACCAACCAAAAATTTTAATAAAAATTGTACCTTAGTGCTCAAGCATGGTCCCACTTACCTGGCACTCCGCAAAATATCACCATTTGATGTAAATGCGTCGTCTCTTTGATTTAAAGCACATATAAAGGGAAGTTTTGAAATTGGCGGAAATGTGCACCCACCGAACTAACTCATGCCCTTCTTCGGTGCACTCGGTACGTTGAATTAGACATTTTGATAAGATTAAAAAATAATAATTAATTAATTTTTTTTTTTTTTTTTTTTAAAAATCGCTGGACTTTCGAGATTGTTTCTGAGTTGTTGCTATAACTTAACACTGATTCATGATTCATCTGTCACTCACATTATCGAAATTGTTAATTTTTATCGGTTACTATATTTTCAACATTGTTCCCATTTGTTGAAATTGTTGAGTTTCATAATGAAGGAGACGAAGTCGACATTGAAGTTACAGTTAATACTTAGTGACGATTGAAAAACAACGCTAAAACTGTAAAATATTAATATATGAAATAAATACCAAGGGTGTATGGGTAAGAATTTCAAATTTCCAAGTACGCTTTGCTTCCAATTCGCTATGCTACTCACGAGACTATTTAAGTCCCCAATTCACCTCTTATTTCCCTATGCCATATAAACCTATCTTTCCACACAACACAAACATCGCAAATAAAGAAACCTAAATTTCTCCAAATATGTCTCGAACAACATTATTTTTTCTTCTTTTGTTGTCTCCAATATATGAAACAATGGCTAGGCATCATCCAATATTGCCTAGTGCACCCTCTACTGCATTGCCATTAGGGTCCAAGGCTAGTGATTTTGTGACCTTAAAGCCACTGCTGAGTCACAAGCAGAGAGTTTTCCATAAGAAGGAAGTGAAGATTTGCAAGCCGAAAGGGTCGGGGCGCTCATCTGCTCCAAGCCGGGACATGAATTATCACACTCTTGGATCGATGAGGTGCTTTTCGGGCAAGGATTGAAGGATTAAGGTAACAAGGCCGGCCAACTTCTGAAGAACTAGCTAATTTTGAGGGGGAGTTTTATGAGAATACATGGTTTTTGGGTCGGAAACTATAATTCATTTGTTCTTGCTACGAGTGATTTTTGTTTTAATATCGTCGATCGATATACTTAGTTAAAAATTAAATTTAAATATATAAATACGTCTCTTTAAACACATTAAACATTTGATCGCCACTCATTTGTAAATATTGTGTACAAGTATGTGATCTGCACCTCCTATTTGTTGAAAAACTAAAAGATTTTAAAAATTTATTCTGCCTCCAAAGTATGGTGGAGAAATTGAAGAACATTAACCACATTTCAACACGTAATGGAGAAAATATTATAATTCATTTGATGAGTAGTAACTGCTGAACACAAATGCCATAAATCAAGTATGTACTCTTTTGTTCATCTTTTCGACGCGATAAAATACTGCCTAAATGCAAAACAACTCGTCATATTGTTTAAAAAAAAAAACCCTTTTCAAATCAGCTACCACGAGACTAAAAACAACGTACTATTGAGGATACAAAAGTGCGTAGATTGACACTAGTATAGCATCGATGTAAGTCATGCCAATGACACAAAGCGTTCAATCGACACTCGAAGAAAAAATTCACTCAAATTTTCACCCTTCAAAATTTTGGTGACGTTAAAATTTGATTAAGGACATCCAAGGAAATAGGAAAATGAAATTGCCATAATGTATTGAAATGCATCACAATTTCATTAGATAATGAACCAAATGACCCACTGCTATCTGGACTAGTGGCATGTAAACGATTTTCACCAAGAATCGAGTATAATATATCCCACTTATTTAAGAATGCAACAAACAGATACGAGTATAACATATCCAACCCATTTAACAATTCAACTATCGAAGAAGCGACAGGAGGATAGAAGTTTTAAATAAAAACAAGCAATATTGGGATATTGAGTTGTGCGAAGCTAAGAGACATAAGTTCAAATATTTATTAATTATTACCATAAACATACGTTAGGGCCTGAAAGAAATTGGCAGTCCGCGAAAATTTATAAGCTTCATAATTAATAACAGTAAAGAACTCAACAATAAAAGCAATACACAAAGGTTCTTTCATCTCAAAATTTATTTCCCAGAAGGCTTATTACCACAAAAGCCCCTATGTTTCGCTCTTAGTGTGCAAAACGTCCGCACGTTTCAAATTTTGCATTTTCACCCCTATTTCAACGTTTCATGGTGAAAAACGTCATTTTCATAATTTTTTTATTCAATTTCTCAATTAAAAATTATAAAATGACAAATATACCCTCATATTTAAAAAAACAGAAAAAGAAAAAAATAAATAACAAATTGCAATCATACTCCCATTTTTTAAAAAGAAGTACAGATAAATCTCAAATAAATTAAATTAAAGAATTCAAAAAAGAAAAACCTTCTTTTTCTTCCCCCACGCACCCTTACCAAGAACTGAAAATAGTATTTTTAGGTCCTTCAAATAAGAAAAGAAAAGTCGTATCCCATCTTGTACAACTCTCTCCCTCTCACCCCTCACCCTCACCCTCACCCTATAGCATTATCACAACCATCGCCTTCAAATCCTCAGGTAATTAAATCACTATTTCTTTGTCCTTGCTATATAAATCAAAAGTTTATTTTGCTTTGTTGTGTGAGTCCAAGTGGGCATGAATTGATTGTAAATAAGGGAAATTCTCTTGCGTCTGTTCAAAGGAAGGAGTTTGAAAGACAAGCCACGATCTATGAGCTTATTAGCACAAAACGTCCATACGTTTGGTTTTTAGTGTGCAAAATGTCCTTACGTTTGGCCTTTAGTATGCAAAACATCCCTACGTTTCTAACTTTTTGCATTTTCACCCATGTGCCTGCTGATCTTCTTTTTCTTCGATAATGTCTTCTTTTACATTTTCGGTACTTAATTAGATGTGGATTTTAAAAAGATATTTCTTGGTCTTGATATTTGAGTACGGTGACTGATTATCTAGAAAGGTGTAAGTGAACGGACGACAAGAAATGGAGGTTCTCAAAAGATGTAATGCCCTATCACAAGTAATGTGAGTGTCACCTATAGAAAAGTCATCCCCATTCAAGAAAGCTCATGGAAGTCAAGAACAATGCCACTGATAATAATGAGAAGAAAAACCCTCTTTTGTTTAATTATAAAATCGATCTAAATATTTCTACATCATTTAGTAAGAAATATGAGATATTGGTTTTTAGTATTTCTACATTCTCTAGTATTTTTCAATCTATTTTCTGGTTTCGTTTCGTGGTGAGGGGTAGGGAGTGGGTGAGAGAAGGAGAGGGAAGAAGAAGACCTTTTTTTTTTTTTTTAATTTAATTTATTTGAAATTTATTTGTACATCTTTTAAAAAAATGGGAGTGTCATTGCAATTTGTTCTTTATTTTTTTCTTTTCCTTTTGTTTTATTTAAACTTTTCCTTTTGTTTTATTTAAACATGACGATATATTTGTCATTTTAAAAATTGATGAAAATAACTTTTTCCACAATGAATCATTGAAAATAAATAGGAGTGAAAATGCAAAAAATTGAAAAGTGATGACATTATTTTGCACACTAGAAGCGAAACGTAGGGATATTTTGTACTAAAAAGCCTTCCCAGAAAATCACACCGAAAAAAGTGACTTTCCAGCTTACCAAAACATGTCACATTGCAAGCCCTTCCCTGATGAATGTTTGAATAGGACAACAGTTCATAAGCACATAATAAGCACTGGAACACCATATCGTCCAGCATGCGAAGAAGTAATAAGTTAACACGCAAATTCCAGAATCTCGGAAGCGTGATAAATTCAAGAAACAAAAGCAAAAGAGAATGATCACCCATTTCCGGTTACGACAAATGTATAAAGTAGAGAATACTGGAAAGTAATATTAGAACAACTGGAAATCTAACTATATAAATCATCTTCATCAGCACCACCAGCAGAAGATGTGAACGGGTCAGATGCAGCAGCCCCAGTTCCCGACTCTGCAAACCGGAATTCAGTTCCAAATCCCCGAGATTGCTGCAAGGTCTGAGCAAAAGCCTGGTATTTGCGTATATCAGCATCGCTCACACTTCTACGGGCATACTTCATGGACTCCTCAAAATGCGCAGGCTTGATCTCCGCCACTTCATCATCAATGTCCTCGTCCATTGAATCAGGATTATCCTTTCTCCTCCTCTCCCTTTCTATATCCTGAAATAAGGAGAATTTGTTGTCAGTGACCTCAACCACCCACAATTTTATAACGATCAATTTTATTTCAAACTAGCACATTCAAATGATGAATCAACAGTGTCAGAAATAACGTAGACAAGATTACAAATCATGGGTACGCTTTGACCTGATCTGTAATTATATAACTTGCCTAATCAAGAAAACCAAAGGAGCACAGGATCCAGTTCGTGTTTAGATATTGATCTTTAATAAAAGAAAAAAATGGTTCCATAAGGACTAGACAGTAGGTATCACGATGGTTAAGGAAATGTTAAGATATACTCAGATCTCTAGATAACATCTGAAGTTCCACCAAGCAGAAACTAGAAATACTAGTCTACGGTAGCTGTTATTCTGTTAAAGTCAATAGAAACTGCAAAATATTAATGGCTTGTTTAGGAGCTTAATCAAAGTCTTTTTTTGTTACCTAATATAAGGGCCAAGTTGCCATAAAAGAAAATGTGGTAGTCTGTCCCAAGTTAGGAGTCATCTTCTAGAAACAAAAACATGAATATTTACGAAAACAGAGAACATGTACATATAATTGATGCTAATGAAAGATTTTTCATCAAATGATGGAAACTAAAAGGCTACATCTGCAGAAGAAACATACTGCAAGGAAATGACACAGGATAGCCTAGAACCTTGGGTTTTAATCAAGTTGAAATATCCAGAGAAGCTAGGGGCATAGAAGAATAACAAAACCCATGTACATCTGAGTGCGCACACTGAGAAAAGAAAACATAAATAGTACAGGTAATATCATCATATTACCAGCATTTTTTATGATAAATCATCATTATTATCAGATATGGAGACGGATAATCTCAAATAAACAAGAAATTAAAAGAAAAGGCAAGCAAAGAAGAGGGCAAAAGCTTACTTTCTCAATGTTCTCTCTTATTGCATATTTACAAGCCCGTTGGCATATCTCTGTAATATCTGCCCCACTAAATCCTTGAGTATATTTAGCAAGAGCTCTCAGATCGATGTCTTTGGAAAGTGGTGATTTTCTGAGACAGGCCTTGAAAATCTGATGACGTGAGTCTTCATCTGGGAGAGGAATATAAATTAACTGATCAAGACGGCCCGGACGCAGAAGTGCAGGGTCAATTATGTCAGGTCTGTTAGTAGCCCCAATAATGAAAACAGTCTTTTTTGCATTCATGCCATCCATTTCAGTCAGGAGTTGGTTGAGAACCCGGTCAGCAGCACCACCGGCATCTCCAACACTGCTTCCCCTCTGCAATAATACCAAAATGGGTTGAACATAAGTTTTCTTTATCTTTGGCACTAGTAGCAAATAAAATTGCTGTCTCTACAGTGCCTCCTTTCTTTATTTTATTCCGTCTCGACCACACTATTAGGTACACGGTCCTAAATTAAATTATAATTTTTCTTCCTCTTATAAGCATCAAAGTTATATAATAATGAGCATGTTTAGGTGGTCTTACAGAAAAGATGAGCTTTTTTAAGTAGAAAGATGAGGTTTTTGGTTAAGATGAATAGATTTCATTTTTGAACAAGCTCTGCTAACAAGTATATTAATCACATTTATGTTTGGGAATCCAGTTAGTATAATGCCAATTCAATGACAAATTACCAAAATGCCCTTATGCATGGTATTCTAGTTGCTTTAAAGGTAAAACGATTTTTGCCTTGGTCAAAGGAAAAAACAAGCCCTTGCTAAAAAATAAGTAGGACTCCATGTGTTATTTTTTATTAGCTTATTTTCCATCATTTGCAAAAAGGGGGAGTTCTTTTTTAAAACATAAATGTTTGGCAATTAAAGGTGCATGCTTGACCAACTTATAAACCCACCACGCAACAATTCACACTAAATGAACATAACATGCGGAAGACCAACCTGAGTAGCGATAGAGTCGAGCTCATCAAAGAAGAGAACACATGGTGCAGATTGTCTAGCCTTGTCAAAAATTTCCCTAACATTAGCTTCACTCTCTCCAAACCACATGGTAAGCAATTCAGGTCCTTTAACACTAATGAAATTGGCTTGACATTCATTTGCAATTGCCTTTGCCAGTAGGGTTTTACCACATCCAGGAGGACCATAGAAAAGAACACCTTTTGAAGGTGACATACCAAATTTCTCAAATTTCTCTGGATGTTCCACAGGATATTGCACGGTCTACAAGAAAACAAAAGGTTAGCAATGTGGCTTCAGAAAAAAAAATGTTAACAATGCTCAACTCCTAAAAATTAACAGCAAAAATATGGTACAGTTTAAATCTAACTTGATGGTTTCAATTACCTCTTGAAGCTCCCTCTTGACATTTTCAAGCCCTCCAATATCTTCCCAAGAAACATTTGGCACTTCAACAACCTGCTCATCAAGCAAGAAAAATAGAGTATAAATCACAAAATTAAGATTCATATCCCAGCGAGTAGATAACATAATGTTACAGCTGAAAGTTACTCACAGTTTCCCGCAAAGCAGAAGGATTGCTTATTCCAAGAGCAGTCTGGAAGTGTTCATTTGTAACAGCCATAGAGTTCAGTATCTCAGCATCAATTGAATCATCTTCTAAATCAATGACATCCATTTTCTCTCTAATGCACTGGAGTGCAGATTCAGTACAGAGAGCTGCAAGGTCAGCACCAACGTAGCCATGGGTGTCTTTTGCAACTCTTTCTAAATCAACCTGCAGCGCCATAATAATATTATTTGTAAATTTTGCATTGTGTTCCCAAGAAAACAAAATTTTAATTTGAAAAGTAAAATGTCAGCCTTACATCATCAGAAAGCTTCATGTTCTTAGTGTGAATACGAAGAACTTCAAGGCGTCCAACTTCATCAGGAACACCAATGTCTATTTCCCTGTCAAACCTACCAAACCTTCTAAGAGCCGGATCAATGCTGTTCGGACGATTAGTCGCCCCCATAACAATGACATGGGCACGAGATTTCAGTCCATCCATGAGAGTCAAGAGTTGAGAAACAATCCTCCTTTCAACTTCACCATGTGTCTTCTCTCGCTTAGGTGCTATTGAATCAATTTCATCAATAAAAATAATTGATGGTGCATTCTTCTCAGCCTCCTCAAATGCCTTCCTAAGATTGCTTTCACTCTCCCCAGCCAATTTGGACATAATTTCGGGCCCATTAATCAAGAAGAAGAAAGCACCTGTTTCATTAGCAACAGCTCTAGCAATCAAGGTCTTTCCAGAACCTGGAGGCCCGTAAAGCAAAATTCCTTTGGGTGGTTTCACACCAATGGATTTGAAAAGCTGAGGATGCCTGAGGGGCAACTCCACCAATTCACGAATCTGAGCCATTTGTTTCCTGACGCCACCCACATCATCATAGCCAACCTCATCTAGCCTATCCTCATCCTCCCTCCTCACAGGCTCCCCCTCACAGAAGATCTCGGTATCGGGGGCAACAACACAGTACTCCCCAGGATCAGTTTCAATGACTTTAAATTCAACGCTCCTCATCCCACCTCTCACGAGAAAATGGTCCCCTTTTCTCAATGGGCGATATGCCTCCAGAAAGTAAGCTGCAGATGGAATATTGTCCGTTAAGCAAGACAGCGCAAAGCATAAACTCATGAAGTGAACAACGGGATGACAGAACATTGAGTCATCAAACAGATACAAATTTTCAACTCGTCATAGAATGATCCATGCATTGAATGGCAGTAATCAAGCACTAGATAATATTGAATCAACCAACGCTCACCTATTAGAGCAAATCATCACATGTGAAACCAAAAATTTAATCAAGTTCAACAACTTACGCTTCAGGTATGCGTCAAACAGATCCCCAGTGAGACCTTCTATTGTGTCATCCAGGGGCAGGACATGTACACGCTTTCCGTATTTGACATCTGGGCACTGGTGCACAGACACTACATCTCCAAGCCGAACCCTCAAGTTTGTCCTGACAACCTTGTTCATTCTGATCTTCGGCTCCTCACAGGTCTCATCAGCCAGGGCAATGCACACGGTATCCTTCCTTTTCTTCCCCTGGAAAACATTGTAGCAGAACATCTAGAATGTGAGTTCACCAAAATATAAGCATGCTGTCTTGATAGGTAAAGCTGAACGTATCACATAACTGTAAATATTAGTCAATATAACATGCCCCAGAAACCATAAATACATATTCTGAAGTGAAACCATGTTGTCTTCTAGATAAGCACAAAATGTTTTCTTTAAGCGTCGTAGATATGATTGAATAAAAGTAGGAGGTAAATATGACCATAAAAGTAACATGCAGAGACTGATCTTATCTCAGTAACCTTAATGCATAGGTTGTATCTCACAGAAATAACACGGGGTTCATTAAAAACTAAATTCAGTGACAAATGGCCAACTATCCAGCCGGCAATAATCCCAAATCAAGGTCAAGTATTGTCATTCTCTACATAATAAAGCATATGAGGGCCCCAACTCCGTGCAAACAAAGAGTCTTAATATTAGAAATTCAGATTCTCTCAAACACAATTTACAAACCCTTTCTATCAAGCCATATTTCAATCCGTATTATCTTACAGCTGAAGCACCACAGCAAGTTAGTTCAAGCCTACCAAATTTTAAGTTGACTTCAGCAAAAATCATAATGGGTACGTATATCTCCATGCTGATCTATCATAAGCTAACTAATAAACCAGCAACAATTCATAACAAATAGCTTCGAATAATTTTCAGAAACCCTAAAATATCTCCCCCTAAAAAAATTAAAAATCCAGCAATAAAAATAAAACCTTAATCAAAATAGTGTCTCCGCGGAAAAGCTGGAGCTTCTCCATGGTAGCGGGGTGGAGCGAGACGACGGAGTTGTCATCGTTAACGGCCTCGTCAACAATCAGCCGATTCGCAGCCTTCTTTCTCTCCAAAATAGCAGTCGAGAAATCCTTCTTCCCTCCTTTCCTGTTAAAGAACAAAAAAAGGTCAAAATTCCGGCGATGATTTCAACATCATAAATTATCGGCGATTCATTGTAGACGATTTAACCGAGTCATCGGGGAGATCAAGAATGAATACTTACGAGTCGGAAGACTCAGCTTGTTGACTCATCTCGTGGATAATTGCAAAGGTGAAATTGGATTGTTGTGAAGATTTTTCGTTTGCTGGGAGAAGAAGAAACGGACAGTTTATAAGGCGACGACGAGAAGTATACCTCGATGGGAATTACTACCCAAACAAGTACGTGTTTGGCTCGGCTTAAAACTTTTTACTTTATATAGGTATATCGAAAATAATAGAAAAGTTTCCTATTGGGCCAGCTAGTTGAGGGAAGGCCATTGAAGCACAATTTTGAGGCCCATCAATTGAGGCCCAGGTCTTTAGCTGAGGCCATGCCATTCAATGATTTGGGCTCGTCTTCATTTCCTATCATCAACTGATTGAGCGGTCCACCGCCATCTGAAGCCACCGCCACCGCCACCGCTGCCGGCTGTCCCATTCCTTTACAATTGCCGCAAAGGAACAACCTCACACCATCGTCAGGTAGAAAATTCATTATACTTTTAGAAGGTTTTCCTCCCAAGCTTAAAGTTTTTGAGTACTTCGAGATTTATGTAGAATTATTGACAAATAATTTTTTTATGAATTTGATGCGATAAACTGAGAAGCATATGCAAAACTCTCTGGTTTCAATTTCTATTTACCTTAGTTCTCTAACCAATCCCTAAATTCTTCATGGAAGGTGGCAGCTACCCCAAAATAAACCCAATCCAAATTCTTAGCCCGAAATAAATCCCCAAATTAAGTGTCTATTTTCTGCTCCCTAAAACCTACTTCTCGGCTTCTCCTCTCTCTCTCTCGCTCGGACCACACCTCAGTCCCCTCTTTGGCGCCTCCAAACGGAGTTTAGCTGCTTAGGTAAATGTAAATTTTTTTTTTTTTTTTTGCAATCGCATTGTGTATCTTACAATGCCCCTTACAAAATAAAAATTACAAAGTGTATTTTAGGTTTTATTGTTGGCTTTTTATATATTTAATTATTTTACAATGTTGTTCTTAATTTTTGAATGTTGTTGAAATTAATAAAAACTAGTTATTAGATTAGATTACGCTTAGAGTTGTGCAGAAAACAGAAGCTCGAGATGGGAATTTATAGGTGTTTTTCAGGTACATTTATGCCGATTCAATCCTGAATTTCAGCATTCAAGCACTCCAGTTTATTAAATTTATGTATGTTCAATGATTTGGAATATCTTAGCACTAATCAAAGGATAAAAAGTTGCAGTCTTTCCCAATTGTCTTCTTTGGTTAGATATTGATTAATAATGATTTAGTATGCATTGTTGGACTTTCTTATCCCATGGAACTTGGACTGCTCTTATAATAAAGCATATCTCTTGTTGGAAAAATATTCTCCCACATTTGAAGGCTTTTAATGTGTGCAAATTAGATTAGGTTTGGTATTTTGAATGTACAAACTAGATTAGGGTTTTTATGATTAGCTGCCAATATATATATGTAGATTCTATTATAGGAATTTTATGCTCTAGAATTGCCGAGCACTAGATAATGTCATATTATGACTTTTTTAGTTATATATGAATTTTATTCGTACGACTTTTTTAATATTTTAGCCCCACGATGTCATTTCTTGGTTCCTCTCCTGTCATGGGAGTTCACGAATCATTCATATGTAGCAATTCACTATTGGACATTAATTCGAATATTTAATTGTTATGTGCTATGTATTTGAAGCAGCATATAGTTTTGCATTTTGAACTCTATAATATTCTTTTCTTTCTATGTTTGATGTTTCTATCTTAAACTGTAAGAGGTAGATATTTAGTAATTTAGTTATGAAAGTAAGTGTGACTTGACAATACGGGTACAGTTCAAAACATCTAAGCAAGATTCAGCAAGACAATGAAACTCTTTTTCCGCAATCAGTAAATAAAGAAGAAATATAGATGTTGCCTCCTCATCTTTGAATATTTGTCTTTCAAACTCAACAGGCATGCGTCTTTTGCCTATGGAGCTCCTGAAACTTTGAGATCCCTCTTCTTGTATACTTCAAGTACTATGCATTTTTCTTTTTACTTATGTAGTCTCTCTCTCTCTCTTTCTGTTTTCTCTTAAACGCTTGTTTACAAGCATTGAAAGCAGAATCTATATGTTGTGGACCTATATATCATTTGCATACTGCATATGTTAAAGTTTGTCTGCTCCTTACAACATTTTCATGCATGTTCTGTTACTAGTTTTGAGCTTAAAATGTAGCATAAAAAATTATCTACATGTTTGCTATACCAATGGAGAGATTACATAACCGGGAGACCAAAAGCCGGATTTCAGGTCTGTTTCGTATGATTTGGATGATGACTAGTTACTTTCTTCAGTTTGGTAAAAATTATGTTCATGCTTTGCTCGTTTGCTGAAATATCCACGTGGATAACATAGTGAGCAAGCAGCTACCAGAAGTGGGCTAGGATTTCTAATGCGAAAGGAAAAGGAATGCGAAAGAACGTAAATAAGTAGATACATATTGTCTACACAGTTTTTTAATTCGATGGCATTTAATCTCTTCGTACAAAATTTCTTCTTTCGAAGGAGTTATTCAATGGATTAACAGGATAGAGTCAATTTTGGTATCATCTTTTAGCTTGGGATGAATTTTTCTGCTATGCATAGATATGTAGACGTGGTTTTGCAAGTCAATAACAAATTACTTGTTGTCTTTTTAACAGACTAAATTTTCACGGATGACACTGCTGAAGAGATATGTGCTGAGATTGTTCATATCGTTGAAGTATATAACTGCAAACGTGGTAGACAGGAATAATGGACGTATAGTTGCAACAGCATCGACAGTTGAACACTCTCTAAAAAATTCACTTGAATGTGGTCGGTCTTGCAATGCGAAAGCAGCAGCAGTTGTGGGAGAAGTGTTGGCGATGAGACTTAAAGTGGAGGGTCTTGAACAGGGCCAGGGGCGAGGTATCCATGCTGACGTGAACAAAGAGATTGAGAAGAAAGGTCTAAAGAACAGCACAAAGGTATGGTCTATAGTAAACGCCCTTAAGAACAACGGAGTCAAACTTATTCTTGAGGAAAATGACAACGAGACTTCTTGCTCGAGCTACAAAGTGCACGGAGCAGACGATTTTAGAAATCGTAGAGATTGACCTATTTTGTCATTACAAATATCGTGGTTTGCATGAGATGTCTGTGTAATATTTTTTTTACCTGAAGTAGAAACTCTCTTGATTATAAACATTTTCAACAGAGAGTCATTAGAAGAACTATCAGACCTTATCGGTGTTATTTGTGTAAATTTGTCTTGAACGTTAAAAGTTTGGCCCACAAAATAGACATGGCCCCGAACACTACAAAACCCGACCCGTTGACAATAGCTCTTTAACCAATGTCTGAAATTCAAAGGCAAACCAACAATTCACCAACCCAACCTGACTAATCCATCAAGAAAATAGATTGATTTTGATGTGATTGATTTGATGTTTGCAGAATATCATAACGCTCTGGTCAATTGATCAGACGGTCAACATTCTCGTGCAATGAATGACGATGTCAATTGTCAAATGTGCAGAACAGCCTTTGAACACGAGAAGCAAAAAAATAGTAGAATAAAAATGATTAAAAGCACATTATTGAGTTGTTTTCTTCGTGAGACGAGAATTCTCGTGAAAGTATTTAGAGCCTGTTTGGTATAGATTCTCATTTTCTACAGTAAATCAATTTTCATTTTCAACCACACATTCTTCAATAAAATAATATTTTCCATCACATCAATACTTTTTTCTTCTTTTTCAACCACACATTTCCCATCATATCACTATTCAAAAATCAATTCTTCCCCCAAAAAT
>CAIGRT010144587.1:0-19955 GCA_903798405.1 Fraxinus platypoda | reverse complement strand
CCGTATAGGAGATTACACAGATGGCAAGCATATTTATCTTTTTATAATTTTGATATTGTTCATATTAAATGTGTTACTAATTATCTTGCAGATTTCCTAAGCAGGAATATCGAGTTTGGAGATGGATAATATCAAACAAATGATATTAGAGATAAAATATGCGGTAGCTTATGCTAAAGATGAAGCAGATGATATAAAAATTGGGATGTAGACATTAACTGAAATCTTGAGTTATAATGTTAAAATGTTACTTGAGATCAGTGAATTCCATACCAAGGTTACAAATGAGATAAAAGACAAAATTGATGCCCTTGAAGCACAATTAATATCTATGGATATAAACAACGATATAAAGATTGATCCTTTAGCACAATCTCTTGATAAAAACAGGTTGATACAAACAGGAGATACAAGCAGGATGATTAAAAAAGACAATAATGAAGGAAGCAGTAGTGGACCCCGAGGAGATGTCATTACCAAAAGTCCAAAGAAGATAACAATTAATGAGAATCATACAAGGACTATCAGGATAATGATAGATGAACCAGATGATGCTACCCCTTTAATGCCAAAAGAAGAAGAATATAAACAGTTTAAAAAAAATGTTTATGAACTTAAATCAGCAGATCCATATTATTTATCTCTAGGAGATCATATCTACCCAAGATTGATAATTATGAAAGGAACAGATCCATTAATGGTCAAGATAGCAACAGACTTTGGATATACTGATCTAATCTATCCAGATACAACATTAAAAGAAATTGAGAAATTTGATGATATCTTAAAAAGTCAAGTTTCACAATTTGTACAAAATAGACCAATATATATGAAATTCTACTCCATAAGTCCAGAAATTGAAGATGTAATTTATTATCTAGCAGAACATATAAGTACAATCGGACATGTTGGAAGAAATTTCCAAATGGATATAGGAAAAGGTGAAAAACCAGTTCCGAATTTCTCCAGAGTATGGATAAAAAACAGGAGGGTACTAGGATACAAAGTTCTATACAATATGTCAAAAAATTTTGTATGAACGAAAATTCCGATGCCTATGCCAGTACAATGGATGGACACTTTTAGCAAATGATGGCAAACAAAAATTATAAACTTTAAAAGAATATATCAATAAATTTGATATACATCAGATATGTAGCAGTATCTCAACCATCAAAAGAGCATGCGAAGCTAGAGGATGTCCCACTTGTCAACAAGAGAAAAAATGAGATTTCAAAGAGACAAGAAGGATGTGATTTAAAGAAGACAGCTGCATGTAAAGACAACCCTTTAAAGAAGATGTGATATAAAGCAGTTGCATGTGAAGATTATAATGGAGGGGCCGGAATGCTCTTGATAAAAAAAGTACAAATTATTAAGTGCTATATGATGTATGGAATGATGTAAGAGGCCAATAATTTTGCTTCAATTAGATGTATAAATAGAGGCTTTCGGGCTGAAAGGAAGGCAGAACGAATTTGAGCACTCAATTTGTGAGAAAGCCAAAAACTTTCTGTCAATCTTGTATTAATTTCAAATATATCAATTTAGATAGATCATTCACATTCCAATCATCTCAAATAGATATGAGTTTCTAAATCTTATTTCCCATAGATTCTTGAAAAATCTGGTAGAGAATTTTTTTCTTACTTTAGCAATAAACAAAGTTTTTCTTTAACAGAAGTCTAGAAATTTAATTCTTAGAAACAATACAGTGAGAGCAAGGAACTGGAATAGCAAGAATCCCATAAAAGCAGGAAGTCGTTGGAGGGAGTAATTTGCACATCCAGAGCTCGAATGTCACTTGATTCTGAGGTTAGAAATCCAGACCAAAACTAAAGTAAAACAATTTATTTTCTGCTAAACTTAGAAAGAACTCTCTTAAGATTTAAAAAAATCGTAGGGATTATTGTTATGATGTTTTATTATGATGTTGTTCATAGTTTGATATTCAAAAATGTCATGATATACAATTGAAGGATTAGATAAAATTTTAGAAGAAATGATTAAGAAAATAAATGATAATGATTTATTACTAGAAAATATGAATATGTTATCTGAAGAATACGATAATCTTAGAAAAGAAAATGATAAGCATATTACAAATTATTCTAACTTATTAGATCATAGAATGAATCTATATATTATAATTCGAAATAAGAGAAATAAAAGATAAAACTAAGTTTTTAAACTATCTTAGAAGGAAGAGGATATACCATGCAATTTTCATATAATTAAGGGTAATATAGACTTTTTAATGAAAAATTTAAAAGGCTTAGTCAACCTGGCCAAATTGAAAAATCTCCCACTTAACTTGATCCCATCTAAGTTACAACAAACACCCAAGGACTTTATTTTATAGAAATACTAAATGTAAAGCTTGCACACTAAGCTTCACAAATCTTACAGCACAATTATTACAAATTGGACTCCAAAGTAAAGAATTGCACTTTTCTTTACCTTATACTACAGTAACTTGTTAGAGAACGATAAGGATATCTTTAGCTTTATTCCAATCGCACTTTACTTGGCTTAGTTTTAAGCTTAGGTCACCCCAAACCTGGTCAAATATAAGATTGGAAGACTTTTTCGAGTGATTTGGTTGTGAATATGGAACTTGTAACTTGCCAGTGCAGGAGCAAAAGGGATAACATTGGAAAACTCTATTGATGGAACCTTTCGACTTCCGTCCAGGATTTTGTTGATGTATCATGCATGTGCATTCCTCCATTTTCTCCTACCTTCTTTACAAGAAGAAGAAACAATCTTTTTCTATCAAACATATGCCTATTTGTTGGTGATCATTAACACACCTTCATCCACGATTACCGACGACAATGTCGTAAGTTATGTTGTCGAAATTCATAGATTATGCGTTAGTCGCAATAAGGGGGTATTTCTTCCCCCCAATTTCCTTTTCTTTTCTTTTCCATTTTTTAAAAATTTTTTTAATTGGTTTAGTTTTAATATTAAGGACGTGTTCGGTAGAGATTAAAATCGGATTAAAATTGAAAAAAGTAGCTGCTATTGTTGACTTTTATTAGACGACTGAGACCCAATAACGACTATATTTTCAATTTTAATTGGATTTTAATCGAAATCAAACATGCTCTAAGAGTCCAGTTCGCAATCCTAATTTTTTGGTCAACTAACGGTTTTTAGACAAAACTGTTAGTTGGGAAAAATGAAAGGTACGAGACCACAAAGCACTTTTGTAAAAGGTTTTGGACCCGGTGCAATTTACTATAAATTAAATGTACATGTAATGACTGCATCAGAAATCATCATTTTCCATACAAACTTCTGCTGTTAAAAGATCACATGCTAGGAGTACTTCTCAACATCATAAATCACAATATCAGATTCTACTGTCACAAAAAAATGTTTCGCTATATTAAAAAAGCAATATATTAAACCCAAATTGATAATTCAATAAGGAATAAATTACACGTGGGCAAAAAACTATACTCTCTTCACCTACAAACTCGACTCCCCCGCCCTCCAAAAATATAGAAAAAGAAAAAGAAAATACACATTTCTCGTAGAACCAAACCTAAGCAATTACAAGGTCATAGCAGAAACAAGAGGTCTAGTGCTCTTTGAGATTCTAGAACAAAACATGAACAACAACAACACGGACGATAACAAGAACAGTCTGAAATATGTTCTAATTTCCTGCATTCCAAGATCAAGCACCTCTACCTTCTTACCGTATCTACTTTTCCTCTCCATTAGATAACCATTGAGATGGTCATCTATTGACACCCACTTGTCAAAAGCGGACGCAACTGTCTTTGAGTGAAGTTCATCCATCTGCTCTAAGCCTATACTGAACATCTTGAAGAATGCTGCAGACCAATCATTCAGAACTCTCTGCAATCCAAATATCAAGACAATTTAGTGATATTGTACTTGGAGGAACGTAAAGTTGCATTTCTTTTCTTTCCAACTAAAGGGTTAAACCGAACTTTATTTTTTTCCAAAGTGGTCAATGAAGTTTGCATTTTATTCAGCTGGTTACTTAGTTAAATTCGGTTAGTTTTTCTAGCACAATGTTCAACGTGGAAGACAGAAAAACTAATGGATGTTAATTGAGTGACTTAACCAAAAAAAATTAAACTTCAGTGATTATTTTGGAACGGTTCAAAGTTCCCCGATTAAAATGAAACTTCGCTACAAGGTAAGTGATGAACAACGTTTTACATCCAAAATAAATCTTTCCTATAATACACATAATATCTATGTATGTAATTGGATAAGAAAAAGTGTCCTTCAGATTGCATAATGACATACATTAAAGGTGGTGAAATCAATAGGATTGAACATTTTGAAGCAGTCTTTTGAGGAAGCTTTGCTATCTCCATATATCTGCAACATGAATTGGAAGTATAGAAGGCCATTCAGGGCAAAAAAGTGACGCAAGCAAACTACAGGTAGCAAAAATCATTCACATACCTCAAAGGTAAAAGACATGGGTACCCTAGCAATGTCATACATGTAATCTGTTGCCGTCCCATGAGCTAGATACCTATATATAACATTGCAGATTAATCAGTAGAAAAAAGGTGAGCATGTTAAAAGCAAAGATATTCCCATGCTAGCTCTAGTATGTTTTCCTCAATAATCAATTCCATAATCTTCCCAGGATATGCTCCCAAACATTTTCTGAAGGACAGCAAAAAATTAAGAAAATAGAACTACAAGTTGACGGTGGTGAGTTTGTAGAGATCATCAAATTGTTTGGTAATAACCAGCTTTTCTCAGCTTTCAAATTATGGCACTCATTATTATTAAATGACAACTCAAATAACAGAAGGAAAGAAGAAAACAGAGACTACTGATTCTTTTCTTTTTGGTCTCAATGAAATAGAATTCTGCAAAATGAATTGAAGCATTTAATGTGGAAAAGGTTGGATATGTAATAAGTCACACTAACCCAACAGAGCCTCCTCCTGATCCGATTATGCAACGATCTTTCAAGTGAACATGGTTCATCACTTCAAGCATTGATGTCATCAACTTAGTGGGAAGTCCAACTGGAGTTGTGTTTTTGTGATCATATGGCATAAACAGAGCCTAAATAATAAAGCAAGTACCAATGAGAAAGGCTATTGACACCATACCCAACAAAGAAAGAAAAGAAAATGGAAGACTTTTGACAGCCAGACAACAGTAGATACCAGAAAAGGCACAAAAACAAAAAGAACATATTGACAGAGCTTCAATGATTTATACATGCAGGAAATAATTCAGGTCAGCTGAAACTCCAACATTCAGCTGAATATATTTAAGTACAAACGCAAGCCAACGGAATGACAGACTAATCTGTCCTGTTTATGATATCAAATGAGAAATATCGACGAACCAACAGGAATTCACAAGGATAAAATTACGTCACCAAAATTTTACAAAATTAATAAAGAAGAGAATTAAAAGGTAAAAGCCAACATAATAAACCAGATATGTGCTCTGAAAAATAAGTGGTTGTATTCGCATGCATGCATGTGCTGCAATATTCTCCACTTGACGCTGTTTGACTCACTTTTCAAGATTGATGACACTACCCAAAATGGGAGTACTGATACATTCAGATTCTGAAGTTGCCCATTTACAGTAGGCAGTAGAAAATTGATTAAAAAAATGATATATTCACATTCAGACACCTTATAAAGCTTGAGGTAGAAAGGGTAGATATAAAATTTAAAATAGTGGTAGTCGGATGTCAATAATAAAGGTTATACCCCTTAAAATTATGCCAAAAGGTCGGTGTGAGTGGGGCAAACGATACAAGATGGACTGACTGGATTTTCAAATTATTAAATATGACTAACCTCCATTCCAGAATGCACATTAACCCAAACATGTGGTTCGAATGATACAGAGAGTTTTCGCATAATTTGAGTCTCAGGCTCACTAAAAGGAGCAGCTCCTGGATTTTCTTCATATGGATCATAATCCTGGAGAGAGGCACAGAATCTTAAGACACAACAGCAACATCTGAACAAGGAAAAAGTAATATGCAGAAAAAATATAAAGATGTTCTACAGCATAATGCCTCATAATCTATGTAAATTTTAATATAAACCGCCTAAATTTATGTCAATGACACTATCAAGATAACTGGATAACTATTTTAATATAGGCTATAGCTGGACAAAATTCAAAGATCCCAGTCTAATAACATATGTACTTAAAGGACCTTCTCATGTCCTACAAGGCTACAAGAGAAATATACAAACCTTCTCCTTCTTGCCCCAGTCTACACTCCAATTTCGATTGAGATCAACTCCTCTTCCTGCAAGTAACTCAAAACTTTGAGCATCTCCGTAGTTTTATTTGTAATAACATGTTGAATTTTAAGCAACCACGACCAATAGTACTACCATTTCTTCTGTCACACAGTTTTCCTGCTTCAACAAGTTTGCGGCCATTCCAATTTTCCATTGGTACAATCTGATAAATCAAAATGCAATAGCATTCAAGTAATCACTAGTTCTCAACAATCTATTACACTAATAAAATTAGATGTCTACAATAGTGTGCAAACATGTAAGAATCTTCACATGTTGTAGAGCTGGTAACTTATAAATATATGGAAACAGACATTTGCCAGTTTTAAAACTAATGTAGAAATAAGAGACACCATAGCAATAACAACATTTAGCTTCGAGAAACTTCAATAACTGTATTCACATGCAGATCAATGTGGAAGTAAGAAACTGGCAGAAGAAAACTTGATATGTATTATGTAATCACAATCGGCATGAATTCAACAAGAACACATGATGTTTTTTGCAATTTCATACAATAACAGTATCTATATAAAATTCCACATCCAATAAATTCATGGATATACATTACCTTTATAACAAGCCTATTAAGAGTCTTATTTAATGCAACACGGTCCATGTTAGGTAAGAATTCCTCTTCACTTAAAATAGAGAGGAGCCGCAATGCTAGCTCAGTGGTAATGAGCTCCCTACCATGCTGTCCAAAACTCTGGAATACAAGTAATTATCTGTCAAAAACACCTGAAATAATCAATCTGAGATTTTTTAAACTCTTGCTTCCAATTGAGTGGAAGATCTTGTGCAGAATACACATTTATCTTAAATTTTAGTCCAGAAATATTAAGAATCATTTAATCACATCCATTACCTCTTTTCTTAATCTTAAACAAGTAAAATTAATTATCACCACTTCAAATAAAGATTATATCAAAAAACAGTAAGACAAACACTTACAAGAAGAATCCTAAACTTTGATCTGTCATTGGTCTCTTTCCTATTCTGGCAATAAGTAACTACTGTCATCTCTGCCTCATAGCCTTTGTTTTTACTAGAAATTTTCTCCATCTGCTAAATAATAGTAATAATTAGAAAACATAACTTGTATTGTCAATGAATAAAAATTAATCACAAAAAATACAATCCAAAACCGACTGAGAGTTTATCCGGGTGACGATGAACCAATGATTCGATTTCTTCCAGTAAACCTCCGCTGTAAAAGTTCCAAGAAACAAATCCACAGTCATATGTTGGAAAACTTCAAAAGAAATGGAAAAACCTATGATTACTAATGCATCAAGAAATTTCCAAGCGTTGTTTGAATTGTTGAATTCTAATATGCTAACTTTCAATCTAAGCAATTAGCAAAAATGTCATTGGGGTAACCATAATGCATCAACGTTTCCATTTTGTATTCCCTGAAAAACCTTAGAAAATTTCAGCTTAATCAAAATAATATGTATTGGACATAGAACAAAAAAACGTTAATAAGCTCAACGCTAGTCAAGATTCGAGCTTTTATAGATTCTATCAGTAAAATTCAAATACAGTACGAGAAAAATCCCGCTAAACCAAATTTACGAACAAGGAAATTATTATTCAAAAATTATTGCAAGCATCTAAATATCGCTAGTTAACGAATAACACACCAAAATCTTCAGATCAAAGCCAGCCAAATTCCAAATAACTGAAGCTTAAATTTTATTATTCCCATTAATTACAACTCGTCTAATGTCGAACGAAGACGGCAATCACACCAGGAAACCCATCAAAAAGGAAAATAAAATTACATCAAATCAAATAAAACTCGCCAACGAGGGGAAATAACTACCTGGTATGGTAGAGAACGTGATTGATTGGCGTAACAGGAGACAGAGTACCTTTAGATTTTCCACATACGAGCAAAAAATAATAATTAATAGCGAAAAAACTGGAAATCAATTTTGACTCGAAAATTTGTCCCATTTAAAATCTGGTGATCTTTTTTAAATCTTTGAAATAGCATTCAATTCATTATTTGGAGGAGCATTTGGTTGAGTTTTTTGCCGAAATCAACAGAAAAAGATTCAACGAGAAAGACTTTTTTTCTTTTTCGGATTTGAAGAGTGTGGGAACAGACAAAAGGAACGTTCAACGGCTAAGATACTCAGGCATCCAATTCTTCTCTTTTATTTTGTAAAAAAATTCAATCGCGTTAATATTGGTCACAAATCTATTGTTCGAATGGCACATTAGTCCTCAATTATTTATTATTGTTACACAATGAATTCTCTAGTCCGATATGGGGCCAAATGTTGTTTTTCGACTTAGATCTATGTCTAAAAATTTGAAGATAATGTTTTAACAATAATTTGGATTTTTCTTTGTATAAATCAACCATACAAGGTGGCCCATTTTACCAATAACGAAAGAACAATAATATTAAAAGGTTAAGTCTAACCTAAAACAAAAAAAAAAAAAAAAACCGTCCAAACATGTGGACTACAAAATAAAGATAATAATAAATATACAAACATAAATCTCTTGCGCATATCCAGCTTGTGGTCATCATTTGTATGGTAAGATATCCAACAAACTAACTATCAAGTTTGAAATCGTTGTTCAATAATAATCGTGTAGAGCTGCTATCACAATCTACTTGATCCTCTGTATCTTCTCTATCAAATCTCAAATAGACAGATATCGTTACTATTTTGACCTCATGTAACTAATGAAAGAACTCATAAGTTGCAATTGCCACACACAATGCCTCAATGCTTGATTGACTCGACTCAAATGGTGGGTTAGTTCTACATTAACTAAGCAATCATCCAAAGCCTTGAAATACAGAGTCTAGTTTTTGTTATGATGTTGTCTTCTCCAATGGATATGCTGCCTTTATTAACAGATGATGTGTGTGTCTTAGTCGATGTCTTCTTTTATCCCCTAACAAACAGGTTATGAGGTCTTCCATTGCATATTGAGTACTAGACTTAACTTTAATCCTACGACTATTTTCTTAATAAATTAGTTAGTTTTAAACGAAGCCCCAAAATATGTTCTTTTGTTATATTTGATGGAATTAAAGAACAAATACACATAGTGAAATATCTAAATTGGTCACTTACTTGTCCAGTAATATATAATTCAACATACTAAATATATCATAAATGTTATACATTCGATCTATATTTATGTTGCAGTTGGTAGTTACTATTCAAAAAGTTTATGAACTTCAAATATTCACAAATTTAACTTTGTAAATTCTATTCGAGCCAAGAACACATACTTGCAAGTGGCTTTAGGCACACAATAAATATCATTTGATATATAATATATTATTTGGGGATGAGCATATGATCCACTTGAGTGTAGGGTATATAGTGAGTGTATGTGGACGGCCCTAACATTTGTAATGCCTTCATTTTGAGTGAAACCTTTAGCTGTAAGTCTGGCCTAGTGTCAAGTGCATTTCTTCAGGTCTTATAAACTCATTTACAACTAATGGCTATATGTCTATCGGTAATTCAACGACAAACTTGTTTTTAACCATAGATTCTATATCTTCCTTCATGGTATCCTATCAAAACCTTGAATTTTTTCCTTCAACGACTTGTGAAAACGAGCTAGGATCAATGTCAAGTTCAACACATGTATCGAACTCTTGAAGATATACAAGATAATTGCTAAAAATTGCTGGTTTCCATATTCTTGAGGATCTTCTTATGACTATTACATCATATTCAATTTGTATATTTTGAGCAGCAATAGGTTCTGCATGTTCTGCATTATGTGGCAATTTTCATTCTATGTTTTCCTCGTGAAGTAATGATTGTTTTTGAGTTGGTTTATTTCTAGTTGCGTTTGAGTTCTTTCTTTTGAAAGGAATCAATATACCAAAATTGGAAGATGAGATAACCCAACAAATTTGTTTATTCTTGAAAATCAATATTTATAGAATACTCACTCTTACTCACTTCGTGATCATTTAGAAATTTTGCATTTTCAGCTTCGACTATTCTTGGAGTCTTCATAGGACAATAGAATCTATACCATTTGGAGTTGATTGGATAGCGTGTAAAATATCCACTAACTTTTCTCGAGTCCAATATCCTTATGTGGGGATTATAAATCCCCACTTTAACTGGACAATCCAAATGTGTATATATTTCAAACTAGGTTTACATTCGTTCCAAATTTTAAATGGTGTTTTAGGAATTGCTTTAGATGGAACTCTATTTAAGATATACACAACGATTTTTAAAGCTCCACTCTATAAGTGTAAAGAGAAATTTGAATTGCTTATCAGGCTCCTAACCATGTCCGTTAAAGTTTCGTATCTTCTTTCATCTACACTATTTTATTAAGGTGTGCTTGTCATCATATATTACGCTACAAAGCCATGGTCTGCTGAAAAATTAGCAAATGAACTTGGCATTTGCCCAGTTTTTCTTCACCCTTGTTTGGCCTTATAATTTTATTTTCTTTCCTTTCGTTTATCTACTTTTGCTTTAATCTTGAAAGAATCTAATGCCTCGTCTTTATGATTTAAAAGATAGAGACACATGTATTTTGAATGGACGTCTATAAATAAAATAAAATATCTCTGACCATTTAGATAAGAAATAGGAAAAGGTCCACAAATATGTGTAAATAATTAACCATACAACGCTTATCAAATGCTAGTATTTCCATACCTATGGGCATACAAACTTTTTTGTTTGAATACATAGTTATCATTTTATTGCAATTGAATTCTTAAGATAATTATTTCCCTGTGGAGCCACCTATGAATTAACTGCAGTTTATGAGATGCCATATGTACCATCAAAATGATTTTATATGTGATTTGATCATCCACAACATAATATTATAATTAAAGATGCTTTGACTATTCTTAAGTTATAATAATATGACGAAACCCTAAATGACATCTCTAAACTAAAGATCCTTAAGAAAGTTGGTGAACAATTACTAAATCCTCTAAAAAATATTCAACATCTTTCTCAAAATTTAAGTGTTGTGTGTGTATACAAATTTTAACAGCCACACTATTTATATATCTTAGAATTCCAGTCAACTTACAGATTGCTTCTCAAGCATAAAAACTGCAATTAACTTACTGCATATATCCTATGAGTTATTGACTATTATTCAAGTTCACTAACTATTATAAAAAAAACTGCAATTATCATATATTTGAATGATAGCCAATTAAAAAAAAAATGTTATGGAACAAACAAGATACCATAATTGCTCCGATACCAATTGTTATGAATTTGGATCGCAAGATAATGACGATAATGAAATAAACAAGAAGAGAATAAACGCCAAGATTTACGTGAAAATCTAATACGGGAAAAAACCACGAGCAGGGGAGGAGAAATCCACTATAATCAATAGCAATTGTGTGTGTGTGTGTATATATATATATAGAAACCTTAGAGAACAAGTTGTAGAATAATAAGAGTCCAAAATCGTGTCAAAAATGAAAACGGGCCTCAGACGAATAAGCTTGTCGCACGAGCGACAGGGCAGTGCTAGGTGAGCGACTAAATATCGAGTTGTTTTCTACCAGGTTTGCTCGAGCCTCCAGCTAGCGCCAGACTAGCGAAAATGTGGCTTCTTTTTCCTCATATCCATAATTTTGATCTCTTCAAGATCACTTCAATTTAGACTCCAACACCCACTAGAATTTGGGTTAAACCACAACAAATCTCTCCATTGAACCAAATTTCAATACAAGGAATTCCAAATCACGACTCCATCTATAAACACCACTTATCCTCTTCCAAACAAGCTCCAATGGACTAGATCAATGATAAACACCTCCTAAGTTCAAGTAATGTTCAAACTTAGTAATGAGAAATGATTTTGTTATCATATCAGCATGATTATCCTTGGTATCAACTTTGCTTACTACAATATTATCAGTAATCACATCACGTACAAAATGATACCTTACATCAATGTGCTTAGTCCTTTCATGAAACATCTGATTATTAGTCAAGAAAATTGTACTCTGACTATCACAGAATACTGTAGACACCTGCAAGTTTTCACTGATTTCACCAATCAATCCTCTCAACCACATAGCCTCCTTACATGCCTCTGTAATGGCCATGTATTCTACTTCTGTTGTAGACAAAGCTACTGTATTTTGCAAAGTAACTTTCTAACTGATAGCACAGCCTCCAAGGGTAAACACAAGTGATCTCCTTTTGCACTGCTTTCCAATGTTCCTTGTCAGGATTTGTCATGTATCTACTAACTGCACTAACTGCATGTGTCAAATCAGGTCTTGTACGAACCATAGTATACATAAACGAACCAACTGCACTGGAATAAGGAACTCGAGACATGTAATCAATGTCTTCATCTGACTGAAGACACAAGTTATATGATATTTTAAAGTGAACAGCCAGGGAGTACGACAGCCTTCGCATTCACCATATTGAATCTTTCAAACACCTTCTCAATGTACCCCGTTTGACTCAAATACAATCCGCCAACCATTCTATCCCTCAAGATTTCCATACCAAGAATATTATTTGCTGCACCCAAAACCTTCATATCAAACTCTTTGCTGAGTTGAAACTTCACTTGTCTGACCTCTACTTTATCTTTAGCTACTATGAGCATATCATTAACATATAATAAAAAATATGTAGTCGATCCACAATCTTCCTTTATAAAATACACACAACTATCATAATTACATCTGAAGAAACCATAAGCTGTCATGAATGAGTCAAACCTCTTATATCACTACCTCGGTGACTGCTTTAGTCCATACAAGCGGTTCTTCAACAAGCATACAGTCTTCTTTTTCAGAGACTGTGAACCCCCCGGTTGTTGCATGTAGATGCTCTCCTCAAGTTCTCCATATAAAAATGTTGTCTTGACATCCATCTGCTCAAGTTCCAAGTCATTCTTAGCCACTACTCCAAGTAAAGCCCTGATGGAACTATGCTTCACAATTGGTGAGAACACATCTGTAAAGTCAATACCTGAAATTTGACTGTAGCCCTTTACCACCAATCTAGCCTTGTATCTAGCATCTTCAATCCCTGATGTGCCTTTCTTTTTTTTTGAACACCCATTTGCAGCGAACAACATTTTTACCTCTAGGTAATTTCACTAAGTCCCAAGTGTTATTTTTGCTCAATGACTCAATCTCCTCCTGTATAGTAATCATGCACCTGCTGATTGCCTCTGAATATGTAGTAGGCTCCTCAGTGGAATCAATGTTTTCCGCCACACTTAATGCATAAGCTACTAAATTTGTTTCCCCATACTTATGTGAAGGTCTAATCTGTCTACGAGGCCTATCCTTAGTTATTGAATACTGTGGTGCTGGTGGTGTAGACAAGATATTACTGTCTATCAACCCCTAACTGGATTGAACTGTAGTAGACTGTTTTGCAACTTCAGTTTTATTTTTTTTAAAATCTTTCATCTCAAGTGCATTTTCAGGTCATTTGAAGTTTTGTTGAGTTCTTAGGTTTTCCTACTAAACTTAGATCATCAATATAAACTAACCAATTTGTAAGTTCAATATCTATTTTCTTTATGAAAATATATGAGTAGACATCGTCATTTTTATAATATTCTTTCAAAAATATTACCTAAGGCGATTATATAAGACAAGCGTGATTTTTTAAAAATGTATAATGGTATTTGTAGTCTGATTAAATGTATAGTCTTGGAGAATGAATTATTTGCTTCCGGAACTTTTAAGTCTTTAAGGGAGTTTCATGTATACGTCACTATCATACAAATAGGTTGGTAGTTACTTAAGTCATTTGTTGAGCTATTCTAAGACATGTAAATTATTCAAACATCAAAGTGTAATGATGTTTCTCACAAGGAAAATATTTTTCCTATCCTTTAAAGATTTTATAATAGAAAAATATTTGCATTTTGCAGGGATTATATTTTAAGTATTCAAACTACAGGTCTAAATATTTTGTTTTACTCCATAGAATCGATTTCTCCTAGATAGCTTCTTTTTATTTTTGGCAGATAATTTATATGTCCAATTCTTTCGTGGAGACTGCTCCGATATCCCCGCTATCATCAATAATATAGAGCACTACAAAAATTTGTCGACAAACATTTCTTTTTGACTCCACCTATTCCCTTAGTAACAAAACTTTGTCGAGATCCCTTCATTCACACATTTCAGGTACGTGAACCTCTTATGAGGTTAATTGAGCATTTATCTCTTCTGATCATTTCAAAACTGTATCTTAAATAAGACCATCTTAATTATTTGCTAAGTTTTTCTGTCTTTAGGGACTTTGTCTTTGGAATCAATTTGTCTAACATGCTTCATGCATGTGTTAGATTTACTAACTTTAATAATAAATAGACTATCCAACTGGAACATAAACTAAAATTGGAGCATTTGTAGCTTGTGTGTGTAATTTTATTAGTATTGCATTTGGCAATTGATTTGCTATTGTTGAACTTCTAGTTTACATTGCCTTGTGCAAGGATAGCTATGATGTCATTTATCTAATTTATGTTGCAGTTATTTAGTTTACCATAAACAATAATAATCAGCAAACAACGTTGTAAAAATATTATCCTCTAGCAATTTTTTGTATAGAAGAGATTTAGGACCCAAGAGATATTTCCAACCTTTGTTGAAAAGAAAACCATTTTTTCATGGAAGACTTAAAATAAAATGTTGGCTTAATGTTTTCAAGTCATGATGCATGTAAATAACACATAAATATGAAAATTTGTTCTCATGAGAAGTATTCTAGTAATTTCTTGACAAACTTCAGATTGAGATTGCATAATAGACTCACTTGTAATCATTTAGTAGAAGCATCTTTTAAAGTCATAAAATATCTAAATGGTCCAAGGGTGAATGGGTCCAAATATATCACCCTCAATAATTCAGAAAATAAAGAGAATTCATTGTCAACTTAAGCTAGTTAAGGTCTAATGGACACTTTGAGAACAAGTGGCACATAGGAATCTCATCAAGTTGAAAAATCTTCTAGTTCTTAAGTAGATATTTTGCTTCATTGTTGATCTAGAATCGTCTAACCAATCATATCAAGCTGATCTAGAATCGTCTAACCAATCATGTCAAGCTAGTTAAGGTCTAATGGACGCTTTGAGAACAAGTGGCACATAGGAATCTCATAACGTTGAAGAGTCTTCTAGTTCTTAAGTAGATACTTTGCTTCATTGTTGATCTAGAATCGTCTAACCAATCATGTCAAGTAACTAAATCTTCACGATTTATAATTTCTTGTTCAAAATATTTTTATTTTAGGAAATGATAAACATAGTATTGACCCTTCAAGGACTTTCTTTTCTCCTTCAGGGATTATGATAAATTCAACTGGATGTTTACATATACAACATGTACCCACAGTATATGAGAGAACAAATATAAGCAACGAGCAATTATAAAATGATCGAGGGCTCTTAATCACTTACTATGATATGCAATGAATAATTAAATCAAAATCAATGAACATTTATTATTAATAAAAATAATAATATTCTAAATTATAATTATGTCCTAAGACTATTAAACACCAAACCTAAAATAACTTTCACCACCATCGACTACCACATCTACCAACCATCGACCCCCACCATTGCAACCCTTTGCTAACGATGCCTCCACAACCACCACTTCTCCCTCTCCATCCCTAAACCATCTATACCACCATCTCCAAGTCACCATTGTGCACGGCCAAGCATATCTAGTCTGAAACCACCCACTACCCTCTAGCAAAACAAACCGCCACTGCTCCCATCACATCACCATCTCCTCCTACTCCAACCACTTCTCCCCCATCAAAAAATCCAATTCCTTCAACCACCTTTCCACCACCTACATCCTCAACACTGTCCCCACACTATCTCCTCCATTTGACTCTAGATTTAAAATCAGATCTAGTTTTCAAAACTAGATTTGAAATCGCACGAACATCCATGGCTAAGCTAGCTCTGGTCATGGGTTTCTTATTGTTAGAAAAAAATAAACATGCATAAATTATATTTTAATATCGTACATGTGCATGGAATCAAACTGAATTTCGACATATCGAAACCGAATACGAGAAGTAGAAATGAGAAATGCATGAAAGTTAATTTGGCCGAGGTAAGAGTTTAACTCTTTGTCCTTAAAATAATTACGCCCCGGATGGGTGCTCACGATTTTCTAGTATTCATCTCTCACGATATAACGATTACGTCCCGAAATAGCAACACTCCAAATTATGTAGACCAATGAACCTACGAACCTACTGATGTTTTGAACTTTCTTTTATGAAATCTTGTTCAAAATAAATTAACAAATGAATATGCATCAACATAATATGCAATTTATTAATTGAAAATGAATTATTTCCAGTCACATGGGATCAATATGTAGTGGTTCGAAAGTTGTGAATCACAAGACATAACTTAATGAAAAAAATGCGTCTAAAAAGACATGTTTTAATGAAAAATACATATCTAATAAACTCTCTTTTATGAAATCGTGTTCAAAATAAATTAACAAATGAATATGCATCAACATAATATGCAATTTATTAATTGAAAATGTATTATTTCCAATAACATGGGGTCAAAATGTAGTGGTTCGAAAGTTGTGAATCAAAAGACATAACTTAATGAAAAGACGTGTCTAAAAAGACGTCTTATTGAAAAATACATATCTAAAGAGACATGTTTCTACAACAAAAAAAAAAAAAAAAAAAAAAAAAAAAAATGTAACTCAAAACGATTACGGCATATATGTAATGATAAATTTACGAAACAAAGACATAGTGATTCTCGTAATTTCTATTGTGTAGCTCTCTTGTTATTTTTTTCAATATCTTGCATTATTGATACTCTAAATTNTTTTTAAAAAAAAAAAAAAAAAAAAAAAACGTGACACTTGAAAATTATCATTTCCAAACAGACACAACTTTTCATCCAAATAATTTTAGAATATCCCATAATATTATATATAATTTCCAACAATTTCACGTTTTTAAGTGACTTGAATTTGGCTTAATTTCTTATTCACCAAATAACGATTTCCATTTAAATAATCATTTAAAATTGGTTAAACCAATTTTGTTTTATACAAAATTCCAACATTTATATGAGAATAATCTACATTTTTGTGCTTTTTTTCTTATTTTTGGGTGGCTTAATGATGTGGTTGTCGAGTTGGGGTGGTTTTTTATGGTGGTGATGACTCTGATATGGATTTGTGTTTTGTGGTGGTTTGTGATGGTGGTAAGATTGTGTGGCAGTGATGTCGTTTTTGTTGTTTTATTTGGGATGATGGTGATGGCGGTTACTCGGTGGTACATTGTGGTGCTCTGAATCGTGGTGGTGGTGGTGGTGATAGCAATTGTATTTACAATGGGCAATGACTATGGTGATGGTGATGGTGTACCAATAAATGTTACAAAGGATGGTGATACAACAATAAATGTTATAAATGGTATGGCCGATTCTAGTAATGTGTGACACAGAATGTTACATGTAATGATGACAGTAGTTGCGGTAAAAGTGTAACATATTATATTACATAATATATTGTGTTACTAAATTTATTATAAAATTATTAAAATAAAAAATAAAATAAAAAATGGTATCTTGAGAATAATAAAATGTTTAAAAGTAGAGACAATATCAGAGACATTACTTGAACTTTATGAAGATATCATATACACCTCCTAACCTTTCAACAATATACAACCTACCTTTATTTCTAATTTGAAGTATCACATATACCCTTGACAACTTTTGAAAGTTGATACACCTAAATGTCCTTGTAAAGAAAAAGATGAAATTTTCTTCAATTATTTACAATTTAATTGTTTCCTCCTTTAATACATTTATGCTCAAAAGATTTTGTGCATACATAATTGAATTTTACTCCTTGTACAGAACTATTTGTTCTGTAAATTTTACATATACTCACGTGGGGGTGGGCCCCATGTGAATAAAATATTATTATAAATAATGGGGCCCACCCCAATGTGTCTTATCTGTTATTTTTACAGATGAAATTCTTCTGTAACAGTAGCAAGGTTCTACATAATTTTCAATATGCTTGGTAACGGAAATTTAACTTTAAAACTTATTGAAGAATATGAAAATAAATTATTTAAAGTTTTAAATTAATTATATATAAGATATATATCAATAAAAATTCTTAATTAGAAACTTGTAAACTGAAATAAGATAATAAATATGAATATTTATTTTTTTACAAATCAAGTAAACTTGTAAACCTTCAAAATTTATTACTAAATGATGACCATGTTATATAATAGAATAAAATGATATGTTAATGTGGTACATTAAAAATTAAAATGTTTCAGAATAATGTCATTAAATCACTTTTGGTCATTTGATATTTAATTTTATTATTACTTAAATATTTTATGACAATAATATATATATATAGTGTGTGTGTGTGTGTGTGAAATTAGTACATATTTTGTTTAATTAAAAAGGTTGATAAAGTTTTAAGCCAACAATTAATTTTAAACACGTGTAATAGGACGTACAACTTCTATGAACTTTTCAATCACACATTCATCAAATTTTATCATAATCTACTAAAAAATCTGATTTTTAGCAAACATAACACGTGCTAAAATTTAAACTAGGTCAAGCGAGCTCTATTAATAAAAATGTCAAATTATATTATTATAGCTCATTTTGTGGAAATTAACTACCAACTAATTGAAATTTTTTTTTTTTCTATACAATAGCATTTTAGGTATATCGACCTTGTTTAGATTATATATGAACCAAAAAGTGAATATGGAGTGTATGTGATACTCAAAATTAGAACAAATGAAGGTTAGTGATATTTTTAAAAGGTGATGAAATATATGATATCGTCATAAAACTCAAGGATATCCCCATTATTGTCTATTAAAAGTAAGTAAGAAATTTATTAAACTTTTTAAGAATATTTGTAAATTGTTCCCAAAAAAAGAAAATCCCCATGAGCCTCCAGACCTAGAAAACACAAAAACAGTGCACTAAAAATGAATACAAACCGAGTTTTGAAATTACAAAAAATAACTCAAAAGTTTTTTTTTTTTTATCGTTTTTTTTTTGTGTGTTCGGAAACAAAACCTTGCCAACTTCCATTCACCCCAATCAATACTCAAAATGTTTACAATATCAAGATGAGGATTCTCGATCCACACAGTGTTCTTGTTCTGAGACCTCGGGTTTCTCAAACATAAACAAAAATTGAAAGAATTATGAGAAGATAAGAATAATTGAAATGGAATCATGACCTTTTGTCTTGACCTTCACACCCACTTCATCATATGCAATCAAATCCTTCGATCAGTACTCGATCATAAACCTCCGACCTTTTCTTTTCAATTGGGACATGACTTTCACTAAATCGACTCATACCAAAAAGCCCCCGAATAAAAATATTGGCAAACAATCAACAAATCCTCTCATTGAACTATAATTTCCTCTTTCTTAACTCATTAATTTCGATGCTCAAATTTGGAGCAAGAAGGAAAATAACTATTTGAAATAGAAATATTTGAATTGCATACTTTACTCTTAAAAAAGGGGGGGTATTTATAGATTATCTTTCGAGTTTTGAAGTAATTCAATCTGTTAGGTTTTAGATGTTTTGTAATTGACAATTCTGTAAACAAAAGGATTGAA
>CAIGRT010144567.1:0-16338 GCA_903798405.1 Fraxinus platypoda | reverse complement strand
CTACTCATTTTCAACCACACATTCTTCAATAAAATAATATTTTCCATCACATCAATAACTTTTCCTTCTTTCTCAACCACATATTCCCCATCACATCAACCAAAAAAATGCATTCTTTTGAAAATAATGTGCACCAAACAGGGGCTAAATATGCTAGTAAATTGATATTAGGTGATCTGACTACATCAAGTTTAATATAAATGAGCTAAATAAAAGAAATTGAGTGACCCACGTCGTTGACCCTATTTCTAATCCATGTTCACAATTCTGGTCATTCGAAAAATAAGACAGGTTAAAGAATTCAAATATGCTCCAACAAAATAAAACATCATTTCCACATATCTATCAAAATTTAACGCGCCTTAAATTTCTTCATGACCACCAAAATATTGGTAATTAGAACCTCATAAATAAACCGGGTCCACCGAGATTCGAGAATCCAATAAAATTTCTCCAACCAAAATCTCACACGTGCATTCGGCTCCGAGGTATTTTTCAGTTAGTTGAAACGCACGCCTGATAAGGACGCGGTACCAACGGTAATATTTTACACGTGTCACCTTATGTTGTCAGCAATAAATCAGAACGTTGATATTTGAGCCATTCAGTTGCATAAAATCTTCCCCTTCCCCGGAGAGAGAATCTAAAAAGCAGCATTTTCGTAACTCTCTCCGATCGCGATTTCTCTTCAATCAGCTCATTCATATACACCGGCGAAGGTATGTGCAGATATAAGAGTTAATTCTTTTTCCGTTTCGTTTTCCCGTTGTGATTTATAGTTCTTCTGATAATAATTTTTTTCCCATGATTGTTTAGGTTAAATTAGTCGATTATATTCGAAATGAAGATGAAGTGGTGGGGCAAAATGATAGTTCCAATGCAAAATGTTTGGACAAAATACTCTTACCGTCTCGGTTGTCGCAAAAATGGTTCGCTATTTTTTTCTTTTTCTTTTTTAGTTTAATTTTCATAACTCGAAGTTATTTGTTGGTTGCTTTTCATTTTATTTTCCTTACAATTTGATGCCCAAATGTTGTTTTGTGCTCCATAGATATATGCTTACACTGTATTTTTTATGATTTGTTTTGATTAAACTATTGGAAATATAAGAATGTTATGTAATCAGTTAGTTGAGCAGTCAAATAGAGTTACCTGTCCATATGGATTAACTGATTAAGTTCGTGATATTATCAAGGAAGGCACTGGTGCCACATCTTGTTGTGCTGTTCATAGACAGGGTGAATTTGATGGAATGATGCGATATAGTTCGATATAGACTCGGATAAGGCTTGTTATTTTTGTTTTATATCGTGCGTTCTTCATTCTCTATTAAGCAATTGACAGTTAGATATCAATAAGAAGAAATGATTTCCATCAGAGATTCACATTTCGTATATTTTGGTAGATAAGATTTATCACCAGAAGCATTCACTCTTTTGGAAATTTTGATATTAGACAAATAATCGTCTTGTTGAACTACCTCATCTAATAACTCAAACTATTACACAGAGTATACATTTACTTATTTAAAATTTAGTCATCAAACACATCATTTATGTGGTCGTTATTCCAAGATTTCATTGTTTATGGTCCGAGCATGAAGGTTGTAACATTGAATTACCACGGGAAATCAAATCGCTTCTGGAATATTTCAGGGCTAGTAAAGCTTCGCCAAGATATTAGGACATGTGAGTATGAAGATGTCCACATCTTGTGGGATATGCTGAAGAGAAATGAGACAGATCTCACTAGAAGGAAAAAGAAGGGGCCCTTTTGGAACATCCTTCGATGGGCAAAGCATGCTCCATTCCCTTGCCGTGGTCTTTGATACTCAGAACATACCCATATGCAGTGTGTTTTTTATGCTTTTGTTCTCTAAATTTTGTATGTTGAAGACTTGAAGCAATCAGCATATTACTCTGTTAGGGTAATCACATGCTTTTGAAGCCCTGAATATTATATGCTGGTTTACTAGCATAGATTAATTTTTTTTCCTTTTTGTTTATGCCAAATGTATGGTGGAGCTAGCTCTTGGTATTTGCCTCTAATGCTGAATGCTTGACCTGTTGAATATAACCCCTTAAAGGTTATGGCGTTATGTCATATATGGGAAATGTAGATACTGAATTGTTTTGTGCTTATTGATTCTCTAGGACCAACCTCCCCTACCCCCTATCAAGAAGTTAAGAGCTCCAACAATTCTAGTGCTAAGCTACACTAGCTAACAATGGGAATTAGGTATCAGTAGAGTTAAGTTCCTATAGTGAACCCATGTCATCTATATGAGCTTGAAGTGAATTTCATAACTCGTAGAACAACTTTGAAGTAGCTCCCTCCCATGCTTCATACCGAAGGGAATCTCAAAGTTGCTTGATTTCATTATATTACATCAATATGGAAGTCTTTGACAAAAAATTTCAATCTTCTTCCCAATATCTTCCAATTCAGGAGGGCATTTTCTTGTGCAAATGCCTTTTCATGAAATAAGTTTCTAACTTTCTTCCTCGTTTAGAAAACACATCTTGTGACGAGTGTCAAAAGAGTTTATAAACATTCATAGCAAGAGCATGTTTACCAGTGTCCTATCCCAACAATGGGAACAATTTGGAGTTAGATTGTTGTTCAAAACAGAGTCAATACCACAATGGTAAACCTTTGACACTTCCTTTTAATATTTTTTATTTTCAAACTTGTTCAATCTTGATCCTCGACTTCAGTTTTTCTTTCAATCTTGATCTTTTCTTCAAGTTTTTTTTATCTAATTTTGATCTTTCATAATCCAAAACTTTATTTTAATGCAGAAACTTTCAAAATCTTCCAAATTGGTACCTGAAAATTCATTATCATTCGAAATTAGTTTGCCCCAAGCTCCGAAGTGTGCAATTGAGTCCCCAAACTTTTTAAAAATTGAATTTCACCCCCAACTTGCAATCTTCTTCCAATAGCTCTTTTTCTTACTTCTAATCACTCCCGTGCTATTCGATTATCGTTAATTGTTTGGAACCAACTCCAAATTAGCTCAAAATTATTTTTTTGCGCCAATTGCATCCAAATTCTTCTACTCAAAATCGATCTTCTTCAATGCTTATTGCTTGCTATTCAAATGGAACCAAAACTTCGTTTTTAAGAGAAATTAGGCGGTAAGATTCCCATTAATGCTTGAAATAAAGTATGATATGGACTTTAGCTCTTTTGTTTAATTACGGGATATTTATTTTCAAGCCTGACCATTCATGTCATTTTCGGTATCTATGTAGATAAAATATCAAATCATTAGTTTATATTGCTCTTTTCTTATTACTTGTCTTTTGCCCGTTCAATGCACTGGCTGTATTATTTTTAAGGTAATGTTAGCATGACGAAATATTGCATTATAGATGACAAATATGCACAATTATGTAGCAATAACCTATACCAAGTAGTTGATAAACCTACCTATACTACACATCCATTAAAGAACAACGGAAAAAACCACAACTTCAAAAGTTTGTACACTCCAGTATCATTTTGCCAAGCAACATACCAAATTAAAGATGTTACATGTTAAGATAAGTATATTATTAGACTCATGCCGGAAGTAATACCTTCACCAAAAAGGGACTTCATAGTAGTTATGTGAAGAGCCTTAGATGGCATTCTAACCGGTCCTTTGACCCTGAGGCCCTTATCTTTAGCACCACGAACCAAATGAACATAAACTGTAAACAAAAACAAGTGAATAGATCATCAAATTAGACAATTATAAAGATCATTATAATCAGCATCTGCACAGATGATTCATGCTGTGAACATCACAAGAATTTAACACCAACAACCGAGCATTAGCATAAAAGACAAGAATGTTGGATAAAATAATTTATAAAAAAATTGTTCATCTGAATCCGATAGAACTTCCAATGCCACAAACAGTGAGATATGGTTTGGTACAAAATGTGCAAGCAAGCACTATGTAACAGTACATTGGTAGTTAACACGTTGCCAATGCTATTTTATCATAACTCTTCAGTATGAAAGAAGCCAGGTGTTTATATTAAGTTAAAGAAATAACTTGTAATCGGATCTACAAGCTTAATCACAGGTTTATACCCATTTAGTCCATAAATCCTGTATATGTGCAGATTATTTAGATTCGTATTGAAAATCAGCAAAAGGTAAACAAATTACTTCAAATTTACTTCAAATTTCAATGCTTGAAACTTACAAATGCCTTCAATTGAGAGTAATTATTGCAAGTGAAGCCGAACTTAAAACTAACGTGAATGTTCGTGTCACTTAGAAATTCAAAGTGAGAAACAATAAGATGACACAAATGTAACTTAGATTGCTCAAATTTATGACTGTCAAAGGCAGGAGTTAGGTGCTGGTTTATAGTTTAACTGTGCACTTCTGTTGAAAATAGTCTTGGCATTTAATGATTTTACACTGTATTTAATAATGAGCTCAAATTATCTGTTCCACTGTATAGTAAGCTTATGTTTTGGCTGACCAATATCCTAACATGAAACTAATGAGCATCACGAGAAAATTAATCAGGAATACAAGATATTAACCCAAAACTAATTTTCATTTTTATGTTTAAAATAAGTCTCATATGCAAAATCCATCATTTCTCCACGCTAAAAGAAACACTACTCAGGCTAGCTAAATTGAAAACATTGTTCCAACAAATTTGGATAAAGGTGTTGAGACTCCTCTTTAAGGCTAACAAGTAGAAAAAGAGCCTTTGAATTGTACAAACCAAAGAGCTAATAAAAAGAGAGTGAGATATGCTCCATTTGCCATCATTCTTACTATGTTTAGACAATTCTCTATTAAATACAGGAAAATTAACCAAATCCCATCCAAAAAATAACTCAACAATTCTTCATAAATCCCGCTACTGCCTCAGCATCGACAACCCACAATTTATCACTTTCATCACCAAAACACCTCGCAAATCACAGCTTCTCTCTCCAAACCCCGATTCATCGTTGATTGCATCTCGATGGGTCGAACACAATCATCGACGGTAGCCACTCCATCCTCTCTAAAATAAACAAAGAAGAACCCAACCAAAACAGTAACCCGTTGGAAGTCAAATTAAAAAATCTATAGTCTTTATTTCTTTGTAAATTTCAAAAAACTTAGAAAAAAAAACTGCATTACTAAAAGGGAACCCTTAAGAAAAAAATAGCAAACCTTTTGAAGGATTTCTCTCTCAAAGAAGAAGTTGAAGTTGAAGTTGAAGATGAAGATGAAGATGAAGGTGTATACTCTATTTGAATTCTTGGGCAGACCTTTGCTTTTGTTTGTAATGGAGTAGAAAGAAAAATAGAAGCGGTAACAAATTATCTAGTTGTAATTCTACAATTGGAAGAAGCTGGAGCTACTGGAAGAAGCTGGAGTTACAAACCGTAGATGGAGCTGAAGCAACTGGAGCCTGGAAGCTGGAGCTGTTTTTGTTAATTAGTTAGTTAGATTAGTTAATCTACGTGTCCATATTGTATTGGTGCTAATAGCTAGTTAGTTAGATATCTCTCTATTTAAAGGCACATTGTAATACAATGTAATTCAGATTTTTCTTCCCATAATTGATGAAACGTTAAGCTCAATTTCTTCTCAATTTGTTCGATATTGTATCAGAGCTATATACTTCATTCATTCCTTTGTGAACTGGATCGTTGTTATTGATCTCTTTTCTTTGCAATCACCTGCATTTCTGCTTGATCATGGCGCTTGCAGCAGATACACCAATGAGCAATTCCTCCATTGATGATGGATCTAGTCCATACTTCATTCACCATTCAGATAATCTAGGTCTTGTACTTGTTTCACAACCTCTAACCAATGACAATTATGCCTCATGGAGTAGAGCAATGGTGATTGCTTTGTCTGTGAAAAACAAGATTGGTTTCATAAATGGTTCCATCCCTCGACCTCGAGATAATGAGGATCTAGTTAATCATTAGATCCGCAACAATAACAGTCATTTCGTGGATACTTAATTCGGTTTCTGAAGAGATTTCTGCTAGTGTTATCTATTCAGAATCTGCTCATGACATATGGCTCAATCTGAAGGATAGATATTAGTAGCGCAACGTGCATCTTTCAATTAAGGCATGAATTGATGAACCACACACGAAGACAATCTTCTGTAAGTTCATACTTTACAAAATTGAAGACAATCTAGGAAGAACTTAACAATTACAGGCCAATATGTTCATGTGGAAGGTGTAACTGTAGGGATCTAAGAAACTTGCTGATCATTATCAAACAAAATATGTGATGTCGTTTTTAATGGGTTTAAATGACTCATTTGCTCAGGTGAGGGGACAGGTATTACTCATATATCTCATACCCCCCATTAACAAAGTGTTTTCTCTTGTTTCGCAAGAAGAGCACCAAAGGAATATTAGTGCAACTTCAAATGCAACCATTGGATCTAAATCTATGACATTTTATGCCAGAACTGACATTAAGAAGGTTAATACTAGGCAATTGCATAACAAGGTTAAGAGGAAAGAACATCCTATAAAATGCTACAAATTTTCTAGCCATTCTGTAGATAAATGCTACAAACTACATGTTATCCCCTGGATATAAAATCAAACAGAAGCCTACCTCTGGTACTCAATATGGTGGAAGCAGACCACAAAATTATGCAATTGCTAATCAAGTTTCTGAATCCAATTCAGGGCAACCACAAAGCAGTGGAGGAGATTTCATGCAGACACTGAATCATGATCAATATCAGCAATTGATGAACATGTTAAGCAGTCACTTAGCATCGGCAAAGGTGGATACTGGTGCTGATATTTTACACTTGAAACAAGTATCAGGTACTTGTTTCTCCACTTCTAATAGCATATTGCTTAATTCTCCTAAACATTAGGTGGTGAATTCTGGAGCTAGCTGCCATATTTGTTCTCATTATTCTGCTTTCACTATCATCAAATCGGTAAACAACACTTTTATTACTCTGCCAAATCATGAAAGGATTTCAATTAAGTTCACTGGTACCGTGAAAGTTGCTCCTAATTTGATGTTAGAGGATGTACTATATGTCCCGAGAAGCACTATTTGTACAGGGGGGTATACAACCCCCCTGACCGGCCCCCTCACAAGAGGGGGGCCCACCTTTTTATGTGGGCCCCCTCTTGTGAGGGGGCCGGTCAGGGGGGTTGTATACCCCCCCGGTATAAGAAGAATTTTTCATATGTGCCACAGTTCAAATTCAACCTGATGTCAGTGAGCTCTTTAACTAGGAATTTACATGTGGAGATAAAATTCCTTACCGATTCATGCTTTATTCAGGACTTGCACAGCCAGAGGATGATTGGCAAGGGTGAAAGATTGGATGATCTATACATATTAAATGGTAATTCATTTGATGTAATGCAAAGTAGTAACAGGAAGTTATTTCAAAATGCCTCGGTTTCTTCATCTGTAATTAATGTGAATGCTTCTGTATGGCATCACGGACTTGGACACTTATCTTTTCAGAAGTTAAATTTGTTGAGAGACCAATTGTATATGATTTGTAATAAAGACAAGAACCATGAATCAATTCCTTGTGATATATGCCATTTAGCCAAGCAAAGAAAGCTCTCTTTTAGATCTTCTAATCATATGTCTCCTAATGCATTTGATCTAATTCATTGTGATACATGGGGGCCTTATCATGTTCCTACACACTTGGGGTATAAATATTTCCTGACAATAGTAGATGATTGTACTCGTTTCACTTGGGTATATCTTATGAAATACAATTCAGATGCTCATCCATCATTCCCAAGTTTTTTAAAATGGTTGAAACTTAATTCCATAAGTCTATCAAAAAGTTCAGATCTGATAATGCTCCTGAGCTGCAGTATACTGAATTTTTCAATTCCAAAGGAGTTTTACATCAATTTTCATGTGTGGAAAGACCTGAGCAAAACTCGGTGGTAGAAAAAAAGCACCAACACCTTCTCAATGTTGCTAGAGCTTTATATTTTCATGCTCGATTTCCTATCCACTTTTGGGGGAGTGTGTACTAACTGTCACATTTCTTATTAACAGAACTCCAACATCGATTTTACAAAATAAATCCCCTTTCTCTCTGCTATATAACTCTCCAGTGGACTACTCTTCACTTAGAGTATTTGGTTGCTTATGCTTTGCTTCCACTCTACACTCACAAAGATCCAAATTTCATCCTAGAGCTAAGGCATGTGTATTTTTTGGTTATGCCCCAAGAATAAAGGGGTATAAACTCTATGACATTGCTTCAAAATCTTTCCTAATCTCTAGGGATGTTGTTTTCCATGAATAATTTTTTCCATTCCACTCTATAACTCGTGAATCAGATGATGTTGATCTTTTCCCACAGATTGTATTACCAAAATCTACCTCTGATATTCCAACTTGTAATCCACCTACCCTCTCAAATTCTAATTCTGGTTTTTCCACCAATGGTTCACCTAATGCATCACCATCTGAAGTACCAAATGAAGCTGCCGCAATTCACAGGATTCTGAATTTGATTCTTCTCCTATTGATCATCATCCATCGACTAATAATCCATCTATAGATCCTATTGGAATTAGAAGATCCTCTATGACTAGTAATCCTCATTCATATCTCAGGGACTTTCATTGTAATCTCTTGCAAAATTCTCAACAATTTTCTGATAAATCACTGTATCCACTTTCCAAATACACACAACTTTCTCCTATCTGTTTCCTCAAATTTTGAGCCCCAATTTTATCATCAAATGGTAAAATTTGATCATTGGAGAGAGGCTATGGTAACTGAATTGAGAGCAATGGAGATGAATAAAACTTGGTCCATCACCAGTCTGCCTAAGGATAAACATTCTATAGGCTGCAAATGGGTTTATAAAATCAAGTATAAATCGGATGGCAGTATAGATAGGTACAAAGCTCATTTGGTAACAAAGGGATATACTCAGCAGTAAGGATTGGATTTCATTAAGACCTTTTCTCCAGTTGTTAAACTAGTAACTGTAAAAGTTCTTTTAGCTATTGCAGCATCGAATTAATGGCAGATCACACAGCTGGATGTTAATAATGCATTTCTCAATGGCGATTTGTTTGAAGAAATCTATATGGATCTTCCAATGGGATATAATAAGCAGGCCAAAACTGGCAAGCAGGGAGGAACACTTGGTATGCAAACTTCATAAATCAATATATGGCTTGAAGCAAGCATCAAGGCAGTGGTTTTCAAAATTTTCAACATGGATTTAACCCGTCTAAATTTGATTACTCTTTGTTTACCAAAAGATCAAGCAAATGTTTTGTGGCTTTGCTAGTTTATGTGGATGATATCATTATTACAATACCTAACCATCAAACAATTGAATCTCTAAAGAGCTTCCTGCATAGCCAATTCAAGTTGAAAGACCTTGGCAAGTTAAAGTATTTCTTGGGTTTTTGCTAGGTCATCTAAAGGCATTGTCTTATCTCAATGCCATTACACTCTTAAGCTTTTTGAAGACAGGGGTTTCCTGGCATGGAACCTGCTGCTTTACCCACAGATCCAAAGATTCATCTCAGTTCATTTGAGGGTGAGCCTCTTCCTGATGCTTCAATGTACAGAAGGCTTGTTGGTCGATTGTTATACCTCACCATCACGAGGCCTGATATTACATTTACAGTCCACAAGCTGAGTCAGTTCGTCTCTCAACCAAGACAGCCACATTTAGATGCAGCACATCACCTCTTGCAATATATCAAGTATACTCCAGGACAATTGTTTTCTGCACATTCTTCCTTTCATTTGAGAGCCTTTTCAGACGCAGATTGGGGTTCTTACCTTGATTCAAGGAAATCTGTCACGGGATTTTGTGTATTTCTGGGAGACTCAATGATTTCATGGAAAGCCAAGAAACAAACAACTCTGTCCAGATCTTCAGCTAAAGCAGAATATCGTGCATTCGCGTCTACTGCTAGTGAATTGATATGGATTAACCAGTAGCTTATTGATTTTCAGATTTCACCAGTCACTCCTGCCTTAATTTTCTATGATAATCAAGCGGCCATTCACATTACTTCTGATCCAATTTTTCATAAACGAACCAAACATATCGAGATTGATTGTCATTTTGTAAGAGACAAAGTTGCTGATGGCTTTATAAAGCTTTTACCCATTCAAACCCAACACCAGCGCGCTGATGTTTTCACCAAAGCGTTGCCTGCTTCACTTCTATTTCCTTTATTATCCAAGATGGTTGTCATCAATCTTTATTGTCCATCTTGAGGGGGAGTAACAGATTATCTATATGTAATTCTACAATTGGAAGAAGCTGGAGTTACAAACCGTAGCTGGAGCTGAAGCAACTGGAGCCAACTGAAAGCTGGAGCTGTTTTTTGTTAATTAGTTAGTTGGTTAGTTAGTTAGTTTAGTTAATCCACGTGTCCATATTGTATTTGTATGAATAGCTAGTTAGTTAGATATCTCTCTATTTAAAGGCACATTGTAATACAATGTAATTCAGATTTTTCTTCCCATAATTGAGGAAACGTTCAGCTCAATTTCTTCTCAATTTGTTCAATAAGCGGTGTTGCAAGAAAGTAAAGGAATAAAGTAGTGGTATTGAAAAGATATTTTTAGTGAAAAGTAGGTTGTCAACAGTTTGGAACCCATTCATAAACAGTACGTAGCCAGTTATAAGTGTGAAAAGGAGAGTGCAAAAATGAATAGTGACTTGGCTATCCTCTCTTTTAAGAGAGTAGTGATATCTAATGATGTATGCTTCACAGTTGGCCTTTTCACTTGGTCTGATAAAAACGTGTTTTATGAAATGGTACTTTTTGCTTTGTTAAGTGCATATTGGTCCTGCTCGTTACTATGGTTATTAGATAGAGAGGGTGGATTTTGATGTATACCGTGTAAATGAGGAGAGGATTACTTTGTTTACCTTAGTAAACAGTTTTGTGTAATTAGGCTAGAGAGATTTAAGAAATATGTGATTTCTTCATTTATTTGTATTGAACAATTACGCATGTGATTTCTAGTATCAGAGCTTGATTTATTTTATAGATGCTTAAAAGGGTGAGTAACGTTTAGAAGAATGTGAACATTTGAATTTGTTAGTGGGTGAAAAGTTTCTTATGTCGATTCTTTAATTTATGCAAGTTTGCTTTATAATTTTAGGTTTGAACGACGATTTGGAACTAACATTCTCTTTGAAATAAATCTGTTCCTTTTAGCGTTGAGCAATTGTGTTATTATACGATGAAGTTTTCATTAATACGAAAAGCAACATTTCATTAATATCATTTGAATCAATTAACAAAATTACATTTTAAGGGAAGAATACTTTTTTTATGAAAGAACCACTTTGTCACTAGAATGGTATCGAAAATAATGTTATTTATCTATAGTTTAGAGGATAATCGATTTATGTGACTGTGGGGTCACTGTCACATTGTCCTAAGGCTAGACAAAACTCTCGAACCGAAATGAACCAAATCGAGCGATTCTTCTTAAATTAAATACACGAATGAGTATCTAAATCGAGAACCGACGGGGTTGGTTCAGTTCTTAAATGAAGAACCGAATAAGAACCGAATCTCCCTAATTTTTTAATTTTTTTATCTTAAATAAGTCAAATTATTTTATTTTTTTCTAAATAAATTTGCTAACTGATTGATTTAGCTCAAACCTAAAATATTATTTTACTATTTTCAATTTTCAGCCAAACTCAACTTAATCAAATTGACCTAAATTTTACCAAAATCACTTATTCTGCCGTAGTGTCATTTCTGACGTTCTATTATTGTGAACTCGCTATCTTCTTTTTCTTGTAATTTTAACAGTCAAATCTATGAAGAACTCAACAAAGAAATGTGCAAAAGATATCACCATATTGGACTACATTATTTTGTAAGAGTTAAGATTAAACATGTCATAATCGAATTAATGTAGCGTTGTTTTAAATATAAAAAAATTAGTTATTGTACGGAACTCGGGAACCAAATAGAACTTAATCGAACCGAACCGATTGAAACCGAATCCGAACGGTTCCATAACTAAATTTGGACCCGACAATTCCACTTACTAAATGCCCAAAAATTTCGGTTCGGTTCGATTTACCATGTCCAGCCATACATTGTCCACTGAAGTTTGAAGTCTTTTTAAACATTAGAAAATATGTTAGTGGTCTTACAGTCACATAGATCAATAGTACAGATACTAAGGTTTGAAGCTCAAAATTGGTTAATTTTTTTCCAAACATATAGCATCCATTTAAAAAGAATATTTTATTAATAAAATAAATATTATTTTTTATTCCTTAAAATAGGTTATTTATTTGGATTAATCAAATAAAAACAGTACTCTATTAGAATAGTTACATTTTCCGATACGACGATAATCTCCAATCATTACATTTGCCGATTCATATTTGAATTAAGTACCCAAAAGTTAATTCTACCAAAATTAGTTTCCTGATTACACAAAAAGGTTCAGAAGCTTTGGCTCTTTTCTACCAAAACCCGACAATACTTCCGATATTCCAAACTGAAACGAAGTTGTATTCTCCTCAGTCATTAGAGTGTTGGGAAAAATGGGTGATTTGTGTGTAGATTGATTATCAATTAACATAATAAAATAGCAAATACATTTCAACAATAATATAACATAAAGTTGACAAGAGATTTTTAGAAAGCAAGTTTTGGGGAGTCACATTGAAGGTGATGTTCTAAAGTCGTGTTGTCTTCTCTTCGTGCGGATACTTTTGACACTACAATGCTCCAAGATAAAACACATATGGCTCATAGTTGGTTTTCCTTCTACGGGCACGATCACATGGAAATAAAGAAAGAGCATTTATCGAATTGAAAAAGTGATAGAATATATAATGTATATAGTATATTCTTTCAAGTTGTGGTTGTTACAGTTATGAAATATCACCTCCTTTTATAGTGTTAAATCAACTCACACAATAGTAAACATTAATCCAATTAAAATATAGGTTACACTTTAAAATTATTAGTTTTAATTTTGTATTAAAAACAACTATATTAAAATTAGCTTTAATTTTGAACGTTTAGGACTTTTTAGTTTTATATGTTACAACAATTCCCCACAAATTTTAAACTTTCAAAATATATAACTATATATGTAATAGTGGCAACATAATATTGTGCAATAGGTGTGAGTGTCTTTTAGACTTAAATCTCACTTAGTGATAACAATTTTCATTTCAAAGAGCTATAATGTTGCTGTTGATTAGTTGTTAGGTAGCATTTTGTCATTTGTGACAAAAATGGGGAGTAGTAGAGCAGTAGTATGTTGTTTTTATGGATAATATATTTGAGATGCATATGTTCAATATTTTGTCTAGATGTTTATACTTCATGCTTAGCTGGATTAAGTTTTGATGTTTAATTATATCAATGTTTATTTTTGGTGTATTGATTAACATTGATATTGTATCCTAGATGTTTATATATCATGTTTAGCTGGATTAAGTTTTGATGTTTAATTATATCGATGTTTATTTTTGGTGTATTGATTAACATTGATATTGTATCTTAATTTAGGTAACATGATTTTGAACCTATTAATAACTATCTCAACGACTTTTTTTTTTTACTGTTTCACGTGCTTTTACACTTGATATTTGAGTTATTATTTCAGGAAACAGGTTTGACAAGAAAATAAAAGGCAAGCTTCAGTTGAGTCAATTTTTGGAAGTTTAGTTTGATTTTCTTTGACTTGTAATACATATTTTTATCACAGAATGTCAAAGGGGAGTTTGTTAGGTTTTATAGTTTTTTGGCAATTTTTAGACAAAAATATAGTTATAAAAGAGTTTTAAAAGTTAATGAGTCAATTCGTAGGTTGTATAGATGATTTGGGAGTCATTGTGCTCGGTTGTGGAACAAGAAGAAAAAGTTGTTGGATTTCTGCTAGTCTGTTGTCAAGTTGTTGCTCGAGCGTCCAAAATAGAAATATTGTCGCGAGCTTGTCGCTCGCTTGTCGCTCGAGCGGAGCGCTTGTCGCTGGACTCTCGCTCGAGTGACGGTGCTACCATAAAACCGTAATTTGCATTTTTTGAGAGTCATTTCTATCATATACTATTCCAAAACCTAAATACTATATACACACAAGCCCACTTATTGAAAAGACGGAGTTGAATATTATTTTATCTGAGAGATTGCTTTCATCACATCTTAAATTTTATTCAATCTCCGTTGATTCAACCAAAATCATTGAAAATATCAAATCCATATTGATAAACACAAAAACCCAACTTTCGCATAATTTTTCAGAGTTCTAAAGATCGAGAAAGGTGGCCGGAGTTCCAATTGAAAGAGAACAAGAGTTCTCAGGTGATCCACATGAGATAAACTATTCCAAAGGGCTGAGAACTGGTTCAGGAGCATGCAGTCCAGTAGGGCCGTGGTTATTACAGTCAGGAGGTCAAAAGTACTAAAATTTAGTCAGTTTGAACAGTCTATAAGTCTTTATCGTTTATAGTGGATTCTACAAGCTTGGGCCCTAAGTTTTTATCCCGTGAAGGGTTTTCTCCATCAATAATTTTGTGGTGTTGTTTATTTCTATGCAATATATCAACTGCAGTAATTCAACTTAAGATAGTATTACATGTGAATTCATTTGGATAAAATTAATAATTGTAATTTGCTGCTGTTATTAATTAACAAATTTAAATTCCACATACAAACCAACCCCCCGAGGTGTTAGTTGGGTCAAACTCATAACTTTCAAATATAATAAACAAGAACAAGAAAATAAAGAGAAAACACATTTAAATTGTACAAGTACAAGAAACAAGAATAATGACTAAAAATCCATCGAATAGGAGATACCAAATCACATTGACAGTTCCTTTAACTTAATATTCTCATCCCAACAACTATTCAAAAGAACGTGTTACAAGAAAACCATTTCAAAGTCAACAACGATTACGACGTCCTTGTTCTCAACAAGATAGGAGTCCGTTCATTGCCAAATGATCCAACTTCTAAATGGTTGTCTTGGAATACTTTCTTCTGTTTGTGTAATTCTCAATGTTTGATGTATTTCTTTAAACTCTGATTTTGAATTTGAAACTAGCAGAAGGGAAATTGTATGATTTGTAAACATCATGAATTGAAAATCTTTGCAGAATAATATCAGAAGGGAATAATATATTTGGAAAGCAAACCAAAACAGAAAATAAAAGGGGAACGCCATATGATTTGAACTGTTAGTATACTGGGTAAAAAGTGACTTGGGTTATACCAAGGCCCAGTTTCTTCTTGCTCCCATCATTTTGGGCTGGGTTCATAAGAGGCCCAAGTTCATCTTCATTCTTAGGTTAGGGCTGCCCCAAAGTAATCTTCAGGCTTTATTCTGTTTGGGTCCAAAAGTCAAGGGAGCGTTTTGGTTTGTTGTTTTCAGATTTAAATTTCTTAAAGAGAAAATTACACAAAATCCTACATTTAAACTTTCAAATTCAAATATAAGATATAAAACTATTTTTTTCAAAAATCATGTGAAAAATTAAATTTAGAATAATTATAAAATTAAATTAATTATATACCAAACCCACATACTATCCATCCACTTCAATTTCAAATTCAACCCCTATAAGATAAGATAAAATAAAATGAATCCAAACATTTTTTGGCCCATTGCTGTCAGGACAAAGTAATATGGGAAATTACACATAATCCTACCTTTAAACTTTCAAATTCAAATATCAGGTATAAAACTATTTTTTTCAAAAATCAGGTGAAAAATTAAATTTATAATAATTATAAAATTAAATTAATTATATACCTCACCCATCTATCCACCCGTCACAATTTCAAATTCAAACTCTAATCTCTCTCTTCTCCCTATCCGTCTCCCTTATCTCCCCCTCTCTCTCAATCTTCAGTACTTTAAGTAGCATTGTTGGTTGGATTCTCTGTGGTACAGCAGACCTCCGTTGCGCCATCTTCATTGTCTAAATCACCGACTCAGCCGCCTTCTGCAACTCCTCAGCCACCGGCTTCTGATCCTGTTCCTGGTCTTTCTCCAACAACTTTCCCTTCACCTCCTCCACCGGTTTCTTCTCCTACTCCAACTCGACCTGCTGTCAACTCTCCGCCATCTCCTCCTCCATCAACCTCCTCTCCATCACCTTCAGCTGCCATGCCGCCAGTCTCAGGTGCCGCTCCAGAGCCTACAGCCAACGGCGCCATACTGAACAGACTGGGCTTTGCGTCAGCCGTTGTTGGGTTCGTTGCCGTCACTTTGGTGGCCTAATCAACGAGTTCAAACTTATCTTTCCAGTGATTTCTTTTCATCTCTAAGAATTATTGGAGTGGTATCTCTACAATAGGATCAGAGAGACTG
>CAIGRT010144537.1:0-10002 GCA_903798405.1 Fraxinus platypoda | reverse complement strand
ATATCTCTTGTGAGTTGATACTTATCAGAAGGGAGAGCAGCACGATCAGATTGATCAGGCTGATCAATTTCAATTTCAGGTTTAATACCAGCTTCATTTACTAAAGGTACTGGATTTTCTAGTTCAATTTGAGGAGGCTCCACCTCAATTTGAACATTTTTATCAAACAAAACTTTATCTCTTCCTTCTAAACATGGCATTAAAAACTCATTGAAAACAACATCTTTTCTAACAATGACTCTATACCCCTTTTCACATTTAACCCACAATCTATAGCCTTTAATATGTTCATCATAACCCAAGAAAATACATTTAAGAGATCTAGGTTCCAATTTTCCAATGTTTTGATGAGCATATGCAGCACAGTCAAACACCTTTAAATGAGAATAATTCACAGAACTATCAAACCATACAGATTCAGGTACATCAAAATTTAAAACTTTAGTAGGACTTCTATTATAAGATATGTAGCTGTTTTAACGGCTACACCCCAAAATAATTTAGGCAAACCAGAACTTAATAGCATGCATCTAACTTTAGTTAATAGAGAGTCATATTCATTCTTTCAACTATTCTATTTTGTTGAGGAGTATAAGTAACAGTTCTATGTCTCAAAATACCATTTTCTTTACAAAAATTGTTGAATTCATGATTACAAAATTTCAAACCGTTGTCAGTCTTTAAAATCTTTATTTTGTGATCAGTTTGGCCAGTTCTTAAAAGATGAAAAAATTTCATCTTTAGTTTTTAATAAGAAAACCTATTTTTTTCTAGAATAATCATCAATGATCAACAAAAAATATTTAAAATCAGATAAAGCACACACAGTAGCAGGACCCCACAAGTCAGCATGTAATATTCCAATATTTATTTGGATTTATGAATTCCAGTTGGAAAAGGTAGCTTGACTTGTTTCGCTATAATACATTGTTCACAAGAATCAAAATCACCAAAATTTTGCTTTCTAAAAACTCCTTTTGATTGTAAGGAATTTAAAGCCTTTTTGCCAATGTGGCTAAGTCTATCATGCCATAATTTTGCAACTGTAAACTGTCAGATACATCAGAAGCAGTTAAGCCAAACAGGGGTTTTTCTTTCAAAAAATAGAGACCATGTCTCTTAGGGGTACTTATAATTAAATCATTGCCCCTAAGAATTTTAATATGTACTTGATCTAGATTTATGTTAAACTTCATATCATCTAACATACCTAAGGACACCAAGTATCATTTTAAGTCAGGTATGTACCTGGTTTCTACACCAAGTTTCTCTTCAAGTCAGGAACATACCTAATTCCTTTAAGAAACATTTCTATTTTCCAATAACAATTTTATAGTCCCTATTCCTCTGACTTTATAGGTAAAATTGTTTCTCATTATCACTTGCCTTCCAACACCACCTTTAAAATCAAGAAAACAGTTTTTATTTGAACACATACGGAAGGAACAACCAAAGTCAAGAATCCATTCATCACTCATTTATTTTTCCATATTAACAAGGACCAATCCAGAATCAGACTTAGCTTTATTATACACTAAAGAATTACTCCCTTCATCAAACTTATTGTCTTTCAAATCATTTTTCTTTTTAAAACAAACTTTGGCAAAATGTCCCAATTTCCCACAATAGTAGCATTTCTTGCCTTTGGCCTTAGCTTTGGACTTATGCTTATCATTAAGTCTATTTTTATTTTCAGTAAAAGACTTAGGATGATAATTTGATTTACCAAAACATTTCCCCTTTACTGGCAAACTATCTCCAATTTGATTATTACCAGAATCATATTTTATCTCTATAGCCTTATTCCTTAAAGAATTTATTATCACATCAGTGGTAAGTTCTTCCCTACCATACTCTAGAGCAACATTGATGTCTTTATATATGTTACTAATGGAGTTTAACAAAACTACAGCCATCTGATATTTTTTAAAAATTTCATCACAGTAAGTCTTGGGTGAGTTTTGTAAATCTGTTTAAATTTTCATCCAAATCAACTGAGTGGTCCATTTTGAAAGAAAAGAATTGTTTTAATAAGAAACACTTATTTGGAGTAGTCTTAGTCACATACTTTGCATGAAGTTTGGTCCACAGTTCAGAGGTAGTTTTAATTTCACCAATACCTTCTTATCATATTTTTAGATAAATACAAAAAAATAATACTCCAATCAACTTCTTCAAGTTCAGTTTTCTTTGCAGAAAGTAAATCAACATGCCAACTATCATCTAAGACCCTAATACATCTCATTTGCATTAAGATAGCCTTCATTGTTTTACTGCACAAGTTGAAATTAATTTTTCCATCAAACTGACCGACTTGAAATTTTGCAGAAGCCATGTTATAGTCAAGTAATACTTACAGACTGGAGACAACTTACATAAATATGCAAAGAACGGCAAGTAGCAAGAGTACAGATTGGTGACAATCAGAAAATCACAGTAATACACTCAGTAGAACAAGATTGTTAAATATCATGCACTTGCAGAAAATACGCAGATCAAAACTCTAAAGAAAACACAGTAACAGAGATCACATAATAATGTTTCACAGATTCCTCTTGCAAGATTCTCCAGGTACACACCCGTACTTGATTAATCTCAGATTCTCAATGCCTCGTAAGAGCCTTTGGACAAAGACTAAAGTCAATGAGGTTTCAGTGTACGGTAAATAAAGGGAAAAATCAAGAAACTCTAAAAAATTTGAGAGGTGAACTTTACAAAGGTTTAGAAAGATCTCACCCATCGAGTTTAAAAACTCAATATTATGCAATTTTGCTTAACAGCAATCCCAAAGCTTTGGATCCTTTTCAGATCAACCATTTTCTCCAAGATCCAGGTATCTTGCTCCTCAGTTAAATGGCTCTGAAACCACTGTTAGGTCAGGAACACACAATATTAAACCAAGAAACAGGGATACCAAAATTTTCTCTGAAATAAAGTGCAGAAAATTAAAGAAACACAATCGATATATTTCGACCTAAGCCCCGGAGGTTCAATGACTGCTTCTAACGCCCACATCACTTGTTAAGCATCCAATATATTGGATTATGCTAGGTATAACGCCCAAAATGGCAACAAATGTTAAAAATGTTCAGCCAAATCACAAAGAATGGTACATAGCACTTGTCTCTCTCAAAATACAGCAATCGGTCTACAAGATCCACAAAGAATCGCTTCAGAACCTCAGAATCAACTCAGAAGCACTAAGACTTCCTTACAAATATGGACTCAGAATATCACCACAAAGAAACTAAAATACTATAGATCGCCTTCTCAAATCAAGAATTTGAGAAGGAATTACAGCGAGAACAAAACTAGAGGAAACCTTCAAACAGTGCACTCACAGAGAGAGAGAACAGAATGAAACCCTCGGAGTTGAATATGCCAAATGAAATGGCATTAATGGAATAGAACCATCCAGAATTCAAACCAACAGCCAAGATTCATCCACGTGTCGCAATCCGGTTGAAATTGTGTTTTTAATAAAGTTGCATTTGCCAAAACATGTTTTTTAACACAAATTATGGGAGCACCATGCGAACCCGCTTCAAATCCCACAAAGAACATGCCCAATTGTGAAAAACCACTAACCCTAATTATGAAAGAAGAAAGTTGCTAACCAGCAAATTGCAGTTCTTTTAAAGGGAAGAAACACGTTAGAAGGGGAAAAAAAGATTCATCTAAAGGTGAAAAAATCTAAACAGTATGCAGCCTTATTCACTTTCAATAAAATCTCAAACAATAATTGTGACCACAAATCATAACCAACGGCTATAATTTTCCTTTTTTTCGTCTCCATGCTTTTAAAATGTATCCTGCACTAAAATCTTCCAAAATGAAGCACAATTTGTACTAGTGTTTAATATCTTACAATAGCAACACTGATATAACATGAAATAGATATTCAAAGAAACTGTTCAAAGCTCTGTATAACCTGACAGTATGCTATAAAGAAAAGAAAAATTAGAGAAGAGCTGACTTTGGCTAAGAGGATGTTGGGCAACTCACTTGGAAGAGAAGCGTAACTGCAGAAAACAAAATTGGTAAGTGAAGTTGGGCAAGGGCAACTGACTTGGGCTAAGAGGATGTAGTGCTGAAGCACTTACACTTGCTGAACTACACAAATTCAAGTTTCTTAGCATGATATAACTTACCAAAAAGTATTAAGTTAGAATGGAAAATATGTCTTGCTAACCACTGACATTCCGCTAAAAAACTTTGAAGGACAATGAACATACTTGATCCACATTTTCATTGAATAAGCATGGAATATACCGAAACTGATTCAAGTGTAGCCTGAGGAGGTCAGAACAAATCACGGCACAAAAGAAATATTCTGTGTATAGTGTTCAAGAAAATCTCGCAAGCATACGGGATCATTGACAAGTAATACATAGTGAGCACGTGTACCATCCAATAAGAAATAACGTTCAATTTTAGTGTACTAGTTACTATCAAACTCGATTAATGTAACACAAATTGTAGTTATTTTTGTTATTATTCTAATTAAACTACTAAACCTAAGTAAATGAATTGTTTTTATCAAAGAATGAAATGAATGTAATGGATTTCCGATTCCATCTATTGATATCCATTTCCAATTCACGACTTATGTAAGTTAGTGTCATTCAAGGGTTCGTGACAATTGATAATCCATTGATATCTAATATTCTTTCCAAGATATATTAAACATATACTTAGCATGTTCGATTATATCCCTAATCCAAATTCATATGCAAAGCACACATTCAATTACTCGTGCACACGTTATAAGCATTATTCCTAATATATATTGTCTGTGTATCAAATATGCAGTGTTCTACTTACTGTGAGTTTTCCAACACTACAAATAAGCAACTAATTGTTCAAAAGGTGCGTAAACATTCAAACAATATAATATTAATGCATATTTAATCACAAACACAAGAAATAATTAAAATACGATAAGTCTTCAATTAGAAATATAAATCAAATAGTTTCATCATCCATCCAAAACACAAAAAGTGTTTAGTCTAGCATTTCGTAGCAAAAATATACAAAAGATATAGAAAAAACATCTGAGCTAAAAAAAAGCCTGAAGAGGTCAGAATAAATCACGCGTGAAAGAATGATTGTTCATGTAGCCTTAAGAGGAAATATAGCAATTATTTCAAAACGATTTAATGACTTTTGATTAATATTCAATATTAACACAGAACAGCCATACAACCATGAAAACACTTCAGCTCATCAAATAATGTAAATAGACCAGATACAAGCAGCTGAACCATTTTATTTAAGCAATGAGCTTCCAAGGTTTCAGCACATTTATAATTATCAAACCAGATAAGAAAATCTTAGAGATTCAAGTATCTTTTGCCTTTGTTTCGGCATATGCAAGTTTAAATATTATTTAAGAGTTTGCTGCAACAGATTAAGACACGATATGTTCCATTCAGAAGCTGTCCAATTTGGGAGTCATCTCACCACCCACTGCATTCCACTGCTTTTGTGATTTTATGAAGCTAAGGCTTAGGTGGGGACCCACTGGAAAGCACATTCCAGCACGACCTTCAACCCCAGCAGAACTCCTGAAGACATACAGCCAAGATTGAAACGAATTGAGATATTTCCTTGTAATTAACTGCCTAATCAAGAAATTATAAGCTTTTGAAGTGGATGGAAAAAGATGCCCTGGGAACCAATATTGTTTCCATAGTTTTGAAGGAAAATATAAAAGGAAGACCGAGTCGTATAACAGAAACTATTGGAGCAATCGCTAAATAGATACAAATATATGAAAATTCTGACATCACCACATCCCACTTGGTTCTCTCGCTCCTTTGTTGCGGAGCTGCATACTGGAAAAAAAGAAAGAAAAAAGAAGAGAGATCATAGTTCCGAGTGGCCCTTTGATAAAGAGAGACAACGAATATTGATTTGAAACATTAAGATTGTGTTTGGCATACCAAATTAGACCGTATAAGGAATTAAGTATAAAATTAGAGTAGACATACTTTGTGGATAAGTATTGGGGAATTAAGGTGGATAGTATTTTTTTTTAGTTTTTTATTCAAAAGAACGTTATTTACACTATCTTTCTTAAGTTAACCAAATAACAATACGAAGCGACGAAGTAGGTTTAGGCCGGATAAGAAAAATACTGCAAATAGCATTCTTTGAATTCAAAACCTATACATACTGTGTAATCCATCCTAACATAATACTATCTACCTAGTATTATCTCCTCCAATTTTTATGCATAAATTCTTGTAAAGTCCAATATGGTGTGCCTAACATAGTCTTAATGGATCCCCACGCTAGCTGATTGATACAGAGAAGCCTAAAGGTTAGGAAAATGAATGGTTGCTTAAACTTGGGGTTGTTTTACACAATTTCCGCCTGTTTCATTTTGTTTTGTTTACCTGAATGAATGGAACAAAATGAGACAGAAATATAGTACCTGTTTTGGTCCATATCAGCACAGGGGTCAGTTATGAAAGCTGCATCCTCCATATTGACTTTACCGGTCTACAGGTAATCCATGTAACAAATAAATATTCAAGTCAAGCTACTAAATATTTGCGCAAATTGTTTTTTTTTTTTTTCCCTAAATGTGTTGCTTGTTTGTATAATAAATCTATATTTTTATTGTTGGCAACACATTATTGCCTTCCAAATTTATTTTACCTCAATATTTTCAGATCCATGTGGGCCAACCTGGTTACCGAGCAATTTGGCCTGTCAGTTAAAAGATTTATCATACTACCGGTATCCATATTTGAGGAAGGAGTGACAAACACAAACAAAAAGAATAGAAATATGCAAGCTTCTGTATGTTACCGGGTATTCTTTAGTTTAAACTTCAGGACTTTATTTGGGAAAAGGGTTGTACTCACTTTTGACAGTTGTATACGCTGCATGGCAGTCGTAAGGAACTGCTGATAGACTTCAGCTTCAAGAACTGAATTTATTTTCTCCACATTGGGTTCGTACATCCTACAAAGAAAAGAAATAAATTATTATATCATCGTTTCTATCAGAATATGGAAATTAATTCTCGAAACAGTACTAATTAAAAGCTTTTATATGTTCATACATCTCCCATGGAAAAAATGTAATTGGTGAAACAAATAAAACAAGAGACGAGTAATTTCTAACCTCATTTTTTCGTGGGCCACATGATGTCGTTGATTGAGTTTATCAAGTTTATCTTCAAGAGCCTAAAGGTAAATGTATGTCAACTGCTTATCTTAACCGAGTTTAAGTAAATGGGCCAAATTGCATAACATAATTAGATGACATAACTCATCAACCTAAAGTTTTTTAAGATCATTTTCAAGGTACTTCTTAAAGACTATATTTAAACAAATAAATTTGTCATTAAAATTTTAGATGAGGTGATTCAACATAGTATCAGAGAGAGCAAAGGTCCTAAAATCAAAACTAAATACCGCCCATTTATTTAAATAAATGTGTCGTCTTTGTGCATGTTTCAGGCACACAGCTTGCACGTTAACGTGAAGGGTTATGAAGACTATATTTAATGAAATAAATAAATAAGAGTGTCTCTTTTCTAAAAGCTTAAACTTTTAGATAATACGGTGCAACCACCAAACTTGATCCCGGCTCCCAAAGTAACCTAGATTTACTCTTCTGTTTTGTAATGAACTTCAACAAATTTGACTCATTTATTACTATTATCTTTACGAACTGCAGGTTCTTCAATAGAATGCTCATATATTTAAGTTGTCAACTTCCAAACTTTCAGATTTAAGGTTGAGTCCAGTTCACTACAACAAAAATACTCTTTTACAACACTTAAAAGGCAACATTTATTGATAAATGTATAAATGTTGCTAAAAGGGTCTTTTGGCAACATTTTAGTAAGTGAATGTTGTCATTGGCTGGTATAAATGAGTTTTGGCAACGTTTTATAGAAAAATGTTGCGATAGACCCCTTTTTGCAACGTTTATTAAGTGTTGAGAAAAGTTTTCTTTTTTCGCAATGTTTGTCAAACATTGCGAAAAATAAAACTGTTCGCAACGTTTGATAAACATTGCGAAAACTATTTTTTTTTTCCAACTAAACAGACTCAAATTGCAGAAGTCCAAAAACCTAAGCCCAAGCTATATTATAAACCCCCCAAATCATCTTCTCCTCATACGATCCTCCCAACTCACCATCGTCTCCACGCCGGAGCTTCACAACTCCGAGGCTGCAACGGCTCAATCTAAGCCCGACGTCGTCCGTCGAAGTCCGGCCCTCTGTCAGCCGGCCTTTTACTGTTTTACAGATTCGATCTATTCCGGTACGGTAAGTGAAAATCGGCCCGGCTCACTGTTCTTCTTCTTCGCTGCCGAACCTTCAGCAATCATAAATTTTACAACTTAATACTGGTGACACCAAGTATAGGTCTCTATGTATTCTCTTTTATTTGCAAGGATATTTTTCGAAAATCTGATTATTTGATAATCATACGCGAGTTCACCTTGTTATTAAACCTAGGGATGATTTTGTGTAATTACTGTATTTTTCCTATCTAGAATTTGAAATTTCACAATATTATGGTTTCCGTTATCCTAGTTTTGCTATTAAAAAGCTGGAAGATTGGATTGTCTTAATTATCTGCTCTTTTTTTTTTTTTTTGGATTGTTTCAGAACCATCTATTTTATTATTGGAAACTACATATTTTTAATTTCCCTTTATTAATTGATTTCCTTGTTGGTATGTGATTTAATAATTTTTTATTGTTGTTCAATATTTGAAGTGAAAAGATTTCTGTATTGTTTATTTGTTTCTGTTGATGATTCATCCAGTACCTATGGAGTTCAATCAATGAGGCAAGAAACGCATGAATTCATCATCTCCTTTCACGTTAACCGATCTGAAATTGAAAGGCAATGTGTGTGAGGAATTGCAAAACTCAGCTTCAGGTTCAGCTGAATCAGCTCAGGCTCCACGGTGCATGCCATGGGATCGTGGTGATTTGTTAAGGAGGTTGGCTACTTTCAAGTCCATGACGTGGTTCGCCAGGCCACAGGTTTGATTTCATAATTGCAGTAACTTTTTCATAAACTATACCTTTTAAGATACTGATTTATATCAAATTCTTTGGAAGAAAGGATGAAAGTTTCATGGCCATTGTCAAGCAGAGAGTGGTTCTGACTCTTTGCTTCCAACTCTTTGGGTAAAGTGGTGATACATTTTTGGGTAAAGTGGTGAACTAATGATGGTAAAGTAATGGTGAAAAACATGAATGGCAATTAGATGGATTCCCTGGTTTTATATTGCTATGTTTTGGCTTGTTAGTTGAATTAATTTATTTCAGACAATTGTGATTATGGTTTTTATCACTCATTTGAGGGCATTGCCAATGCCCACATTAGAGTATTTACCCTGTTTAGAAGTACACATTTCTGATGTCCTGCACTCTTACTTCTGAAACTACCTAAACTGCTCAAGATTCTTCAGTGCACTCCAGTAAGGAAATCAATGAGATTATTACCTTTCTTTACATTTTATATTAACTGGAATTTAGGAGATTATTTTTAGTACTTAGTTACATCGGAAGGTTAGTTGTCCCTGCTACTCTAATTCAATACTTTTTTTATTCATCGCAGCAATCTTCAGTTCATAGCATCTGATTTATTTTGTAGGCAAAAGTTGGAAACTGTGATGACTCTAGATGATGCGAATGACATTCTAAGTATGAAGGACAGGTCGATGATGATGTGAATTTGTTTGGTGAGAAGAAGAAGGCTGCTGAAAAACTAAAATGTGATAACATTTAATGGTCTATGATTAATGCCTTTTTGGACTGGATATCAGATCTCCAGTAAGGAAAATGCCTCTGCCAAAAACCTTGTTTCTGCTCTTTATAGGAAAATGCTAATTAGTTTTTGTGATGTCTTTGACAATGTTAATAACAGAGAAAGACTGGAAGATGTATTTAAAGTGAGGAGAGAGCGCTGGAAGGGATTTAATAAATATTTCACGGCTTGTCACCACTCTTAAGCCCTTG